>JAHWGI010000287.1:0-160000 GCA_029379305.1 Frankliniella fusca
TATTGTTTTCATTAACACTTTATTTCCTCTCTCATTTTTCAGCGCTTCCTCATTCCACTATAACACTCCCCCTCTTCCATTCACCCACACTCAACCCTCCTTATACTAAAATTTTACCATCCACTCTTTTTCAACTTCGTCTCCATTAAGTACACAATAAGTCTCTTTTTCTTTTCTCTCTTTTCTTTCTCTCGTTCTCTACCTTCCTATCCATCCATTTGTACCATTCTTAATGTTATTTCTCTTTTCCCCTTATTTCCTCCTGATCCCTTTATTCCATCATCCATCCTCATTACAACATAGACTGTGATGTACTGTGTGTGTGACAATCAGAAGTGTCTGACCCAGTCAACCTAGCATAACGCTGTATGACACTCAATATGTAATACATATTCCAATCAAAATCTCATTAACATACGCTCCCACCTATCTCTGAGTTGTGACATAGATTGTGCTGCCGTCCGCCTCGCCCAACGTGTATGCTTCACAATCTTATGTCCCTCAAGTGATATCACAACTACCTAGTCCTATCGTGTATGTCGACTGTCACATCGTACAATCACAAATATCTTCCACTTACGGATCCCACTCATCTGCGCATCGTGTGTCCCAATAGAGTGTGCCTGTGTCTAGCTTCCTGTCATCACTACAACGCCCCATCTAGCACCATATCTCCTCGAGAGAGTGATAGCAGCCAGATATCACCCCCCACAATGTCATTGTGACACAAACTGTCTCGTTCATCTCTATCAGTGTAATAACTCTCGCCCACAAGCGAAGAGCTCACCAGCACAAAACTCTATGTAGTCTGTCAGTAAATGTGTGTTGATACTCAGTAGAAGTGCAACAAACCAACACCAACCCCCACCCTCTATGTGATCACTCCGTGCCCCTGTTTTCTAGTGAATCAGAGAAATGAGACTGAGAGAGATGACCATACTACATCTGCATGCACCATCAGAGACTGTGAGTCTACATCCGTCCTCCACCACCTCCGTGATATCAACTACCCACCCAACTGAGTCACCACGCTACTTGATATCAGTCAATGCGTGTGTTGCACAACCAGTCTACCCGTCCAAAAATTCTCTAACCTCCAACCCCCACTTCACTTAAATTTCCCCATTACTAAACCTTCACCAAAATAAAAAACTCTTCTCTAAGAATGTGCAGAACAATAATCCTCCCTCTACCTAGCCACGTCTTTCAACACCATCTTGTTCTGTCAGACTGTGTGGTCTCTACTCGTAATATCTATATGCAATCTACCATATGTATGTGTGTGTCTTGTGTGTCATATCTCCCCCTCCTACTCAGTCTATATCCAATCCTCATGATCTAATACGTCCTTAGTCTGCGACACAGCATCGTAGTAGAAGTATTCCCGGAGCTCAGAGCTGGAATAGATATAGAACTATACACTGTATTTTTACCTGTCGTAGGTTTGTCACTGACCACACTAATACCAATCCCTGCTGAGAAGTAGTGCTGTTACTCCCCAGCTAATGTGTGTGTTGTTAAGTACTTTATAGTGAAGATCCGGATTTGTCTGTGTACTCCGATGTCTAGCTCGCATAAGCAGTCTGGCACTGATGACAAAGTCTATGTGTGTATAAGTGATCTGTAGATCATACAAGTATCTCATACGCATCTAGCACACAGATCGTTGTATCGCAAAACGACGACAGCTCACCACAGACCTGTAGATATAGAAGAGAACGCAGTAGACACTTATAAATAAAATAAGAAAAATAGTACAACAAGATTAGAATATCCAGCATATAGGTGTAGATGAGTAGATACAATTGTCGGATAGTAATAAGAGAATCCATGATCTCGCTGACTCTATATCTCAAATGAGTAGAGTACGGTCCCGGCGACGACCTGTTGCACAAGCGTTTGTTGTAATAGTGTGGTCCAGTGTAATGTCTGTGTGTGTGTGGATATGTCTGTGTAGAGTATGTTAATTGTGTAGTAGTTGTTGCACTGGCGCTACTCAGCGTCTATGTATATCGTAAGTTTTGTTGTCCTGCGCGCGCTCACTGTTTGTGTTGTTCTCGAGGATGTGTCTGCGTGAGATTGGTAGTGAATGCTGCGCTCACGATCTGCTATTTGTTCAGGAATGAGTAGTATATATGGATTCTAGTGTCGGTGTGTGATTCGTGTGTGAGAGTGGTTGGGGGCGGGATCTACTTGCTCTCGCTCTAGCTAATGGCGCAGATGTAGATAAGGTGTTAGTGTCGCTAGTGTGCTCTGTTTGAGAGGGGGGGAGTGGGACGCGAGAGTGGCGGGGGCGCGAGCGCGCGCGGAACTGTGGAGGATCGGTGTATGCAGGTGCATTCTTTCTAAACTGTATAATGATATGTCCCGGTGTATATAAGACGCTGGATGTCGAACGGAGAGATGGGGGTGTGTGGAGGTGAAGCTACACTATGGTACTCCTAATAGTTCGTCGGGGCGAGAGTGTATGGCTGTGGTTCGCAGCGTCACCCTAATGGAAAGCCCCCTGTGTACCATGCGTCGGCGTAGCCGTGCCGGCTTAGTAATGATGCGGGGCACGCAGGGAGCAATAGGTGGTGCGAAATATGTGACTCGCATAATAGGATGCACATGACTTTGTTACTTGGGAGGGGGCAAAGGAGGGCGCAGAGTTCTGGTTCGTCGCCGCGCGTTGGATAGATGCATTTTACATAGAGAGAGCGACGCGTATTATAACGGATTATCTCGCACGCGTGTCTCTGCTCTGTGTCTCATTCGCTGCGCGAGCCTGGAGCCGAGAGTAGAGGGCTCAATAGGGGGGGATGGAAGGGTGGGACGCTCGATAGGATACCCGTGCGTCGGAGAGCCCCCGGCCCTGGATACGTGCGTCGCAAGAAGAGAGTCGGGGGGAAGGGTGGGGGGCATGCGGCTGTGACTTACGCGAAGTGTGTGACGCGCGCCGCGCAGGCGTAGGTTTGTGTACAACTAGCCGTCTACACAGCGGCAAGAGAGGACGGGGTACGGGAAGGGTCCGCGGCGCACTCTAGGTGTCCATAAGGTGGCCACAGGTGGGGCTTGAGATGTTGGTCACGCGCGGGGCGGAGAGGAGAGTAAGTAGCTCTGGCCTTGCTGCTGTGCTACCCTTGTTGCCCTGCTACCGCCACTGCGTCGCGCTAAGTACAGCCTTCGCGCATATACTTCCGTGGAGACCTGGTTAGCTGCTGACAGCCTGACATGACATGTAGGGTAGCCTACTACTAAAAATCACTGTAATGGAGTTGGGTTCGGTATATTTCTTTAACACTCAATTCGCTCAGCAACTACATGCCTGCCGCACGTGCTCCTAGTATAGGATCTTCTGAAGGCTTCCTACCGTTTTCTGTGGTTTCCCTTCATCTTCATTGGTCGTCCCTTACATTTTCCAGGCTTCCTTAAAATTTATCGGTCTTCCCTCAAGTTTTTCGGTTTCCCCTTACCATTTGTGGCCTACGATTTTATTGGGTCATCTTTGGTCTTCCCGGTCTTTCCAGTTTTCCGGGCGGCCGGTGTACGTGCTCAAACCTTGTTGCGGACCCCTCGGCGGGTCCAGCTCCCAGATTCAGAAGATCGTTTTGTAGTGCCCTCTGTATCACCCGTAGTGGCCGAGGCCCATATGCGTGTGACAAGGACGGATAAAACGAAAGGGCTCTCCGAAATCTGACGGCCGCTGCTCAGGGGCTCCTTCAACGCCCCCCTCCTCTCACTTCCGCGCCCCTCCGCCTCGCCCCCCGTCACACCATCCGCGGGGCAAGCCGCCGCGCGTATGGTTTCCATTCTGCCAGATTAAATTCAAACGGGAAACCACATCTGGCTCATTATAAGTTGAAATGCGCTGGGCGGCGCGGCGGGGCCGATACACAAAGTGCGGGCTGGCTGGCCGGCCGGCCGGCCGGCGTGGTGAATAAATTAGTTTCGTGAGGTAATCATTGCAAACTTTCATGGCGAGGCCTGCGCCCTTCCAGCCAGCCCGCCGGCCCCGCGCGGCCTGGAGGTCCGACGGCTGGGCTTGCTTGGACGCGGGCAGGCCGGGCAGGCGGGCTGCGGTGGCGGCGGTTGCAGCCCAGCGGCGCGAGAAACTGTCGGCCAAAGTAATTCGGCCGGCTTAAAAAGAAAACCTCGACAAGCAACGAGTTTGGATCAATACTTGATGAAGTAGTTAAGACAGGTGCGAGAAACGCTTAGGGGAAGTCAGAGGGTTGGGGCGTTGTACTGTTGAAAGCAGAGGGAGGGGGCCGAGGGAGGAGGAGCGGGACTGGGAGGCAAACTCGGCTGCCCGTTTTACCTTTCAACAACAGCAAGCTCCCGAGGAGAGGGGGCGAGAGGGCTGGTAGCAGCAGTGTTTGGGCCCGCGCTCCTGGGGCGGGGCGGGGCGGGGCGGGGCGGGGCGGGGCGGGCGGGCGTGGCGGGGCGGGGCGGGCGGGGCGGAGAGGCGAGCAGCGGCCAGAGGTTGGCAACGACCGCGACAACGACGATGGTGCGGGACCGGGCTGGGCTGGCTCTGACGACTTGCCAGCCAAACACAATCCGGCAGCTTGCCTGGCCCCGGCCCCGGCCCGGGCCCCGGCCTCGGCCCCGCCGTGCGCTCGCAAAGAAAGTTTGTTGCTAATGCGGGCGTTCCCATTGCTGACGTGCCGGTGGGGCGGGGCGGAGCGCGGGGCGGAGCGGGCCGAGGTGGTATGATAAAGAGAAGGGGCACTTGCGGTGCGGCTCAAGTGCAATATCACGTAGACATGCCACCCGCCGCTCCCTACCCCACCCCCCCTTCACCCAAGCCCATGCTCATGCTCCGCTGTGTGAGGCTGGACGGGCTATGCTTGAACACGGTCGCGAAACGCTCTGTGATCTGTTCGTCTCGAAAACATCCCCGTGGATGTCTGTTCCCCGCGCACGGTCCCCGAGCCCCGCCGGGGCTGGTGCAGCGCGTGCCGCTTCGCGCCGCCCCGGTGGGCTCAGAGCAGACGGGCCCGAGCTAGCTGGATAGACCCACAGAAGACTCAACTTGGCTATGCCTGGTGGAGCGAGGCGGGGCGGGCTTGGGGTGCTGCGCTGCGGTGTTCGGGGAATTCCCCCGCCGACACTTTTGGCCCGTTCTCACCCACCGCGCCACGCAGGGTAAGCGGGGGGTCCCGGGTCCCGGGGCCCGGGCGGCAATGCCTCAGCAGGCCTGGCCGGGCCTGGCCGGGCCTGGCCGGTCTGTTGCTGCGGGTGTTCCGTAGGGGTTCCGCCAGGGTTCCTCCTTGCACTGTTAATTACGTACATTACTACGATATTCCCTTTGACACAGTCGCTGTGCTGCCGGCGCGGGGTGGGTGTGGGCGGGGGACGGCCTCGAGGCGGTGGTGGTGGGAGGTGGGGGGGTGTACGGCCTCGAGATGGTGGTGGGAGAGTGCGGGGTGGCAGGGGGAAGGTGACGTGGAGGTTGTGGAGGCTACTGAGCTTGCTTGAATTGCCGAATCCCCACTCGAGCCCGTGTGACCCCCCCCCTGCACTTACCGTAGCAACCCACTACCCGTGCTCAGCCCGCCTGTGCATGGGCACGGCGGCAGGACGCGGGGGTGGCGCGGGCGTACAATGCTGACCAGTCAGCACCAGAAGCGAGACAAGCTGCCCGCCCGGAGAGACGCGTCCAGAGTTTGGATCGCGACGGGCGGGAGGGACCAGACCAGGGCCCGGGGCCCGGGGGCGCCAGGGACCAGCAGCACCCTGCTGGCATTGTGTCTCGCTCGGACCCGTCGATTCAAGCGTTGCCCCGAGGTTCCTCGCTACGAGCACCTGCGGCAGGCACAGAGTATATCTGAACGGAGTGTGTGTTTTAAGACATGAAAGGGACGATTTTATTCAAATCTCCGTTTGGGTGGGCAACCCACATCTCAGTCAGTCCAAATTTCTTAGGAATGACGGGGGCCTGGCAGGCGCGGATAGGGGGGAGGGGGCTGGAAAAATCCTTGATCCTGCATCATACTCCTTCGATTGAGACAGTTTGGATGAATTTTAAAGCGCGTGTGTTAGTAGGGCACACACTTCTGTTCTTTAAGAGAAGAACCGGCTAGGTCAGAGACGCAGACAGCTATGTTATTCAAGAAATGTGACGTCGCGTTCGATTTAATATGAATCGTGTCACGTTCGTTGGAATGTTATGTCATGTTCGTTTAAATGTGAGTGAATCAATTCTAGGATTCGTATTTTTCCGGAAAAATAAAATCGGTGGAAAAAAAGCGAATTTTTTTCTGATTTTTTTCCGGAAAATTTGGAAAAAATAGAAAAATTGCGTATTCTGTGAAATCTGGGTTATTGATGACAAAAATGATTCGAAAATGCCTAATCACGCTCTAGAAGCCTCCAGTAGCCTTCGGCATGTAAAAGAAGTTGTAAACCAGGGCAGGAACATTGAAATTTCAATCTTTGATAACTGCTGTTAAAAACGTCGAAATTTGATGAAGAAAATCATCGAATTTTATAGTGAATTTCAATGATCTACACATTTTCCTCTTCGACAGTCGTCATTTGCCTTCCTTTGGGACAGTAAACACGTGCTAAAACGGGCGTTTTAACACAATTCAAGTTATTTAAATTTTCTAATTTTTCCAATTTTTCCGACCGCTAAGATTTATTACCGAAAAAAAAAAGCGGATTTTTTTTCAATTTTTCCGGAAAAATTTCCGGGCTGTCGAACCCTAATCAATTCCTTGAATGACTACTTCTGACCCACTGCATGCAGGGGTAGAGCTTATTCGCTTCCCTCAGCGATAATTTTGACTGTGTGACTGCCCTTGACACTTTTTTTAGGGCCCTGTAGGGTAGGGGGCCTTCTTCTTTCCGCGCGAAAGTTTTATTTTTCTCGACAATGCATTATTAATACCACAGCAATTTCTGTCGTACAGATTGTAACGAAATTGCAACAGAAAATAGTTCGTAAAATTAGAAAATTTGATACATTTGTCTGATTGCAAACTGTTTTACCTGATCGAAGTAATTTCAATTCCAATGTGCAAAATCAGCTGCTAAGGCAACAATACCCATGTCGCGTGGGCGGAGCTAGCAGCAGCGGCGATGCTCCCCGCTTCAAATTTGTAGTATTTTATTTTGGTTGGCTCATTTCTCTACTTAAAGCTTTGAAAAGCATTTACTTTAAACAATGACGGAAGCACAACTTTGTGTTTTTTTCTGTAATGTCTAAAATTCTCTCAACAAATTGAAGGCGAGTTTTGGGAGTTTGATAATACCCCATGAGTTCGATTTGAGACATCATACGTATAAAAATACCTCCTGTTGTGTTTATTGCAAGTTCTCAATACTCTTGTTAGCTCTGACTTCAGTTCTTTCTCATTTTGTGGCAAGTTTTAAAACCTAGGGGGCCGTTTAACGCGTTAGCGTTCGAATTTTTTTATTTTCAAGTTTTTGGTGGTCGACTCGGCGACACTGTGACCCCGCGCGCCCCGTTCCGCTCAGCGGCAGACTCTCCCTGCGCTGTCGATGTCTTGCCGCGTCGCGGTCGCGCGGCCCCACCGAGGTGACGCGAACCGGGCAGGGATCCTAAAAGGAAAACTACACCGTCCTCTCGACGGTCTCGCCGGAAATTTGATACACACCGCCACAAAAACGAAGCGAGAGAAAGAATCGCGATGGAGGCTCGAGCAGGTGCGCGGCGGCGTGTCTACCGCGCGCAGGTCTTGCGGGGGGCTCGCAAGGCTCAGGGACTACATCAACACCGCGGCGAGTGCGCCGGGGCGCCAGGGAGCGCGTGCTCGCTCCAATATCAGTCCGGGATCGGCAAGACGTGGGGCGGGAGTCGGCGGGAGCCCACCCGTGCGAACGGACTACTTACGTATTCGATTTGTTCTACACGTCACAACATCTTTAGTGTAAATGAGATCCCCGGGACCCGGCTCCAGCGGAGAGGGCCCGGAGGAGGGTATGGTTTCTTCCAGACCCCCCTCTCTCTCTCTCTCTCTCTCTCTCTCTCTCTCTCTTTCTCTTTCTCTTTCTCTTTCTCTTTCTCTTTCTCTTTCTCTCACTCTCACTCTCACTCTCACTCTCACTCTCTCTCTCTCTCTCTCTCTCTCTCTCTCTCTCTCTCTCTCTCTCTCTCTCTCTCTCTCTCTCTCTCTCTCTCTCTCTCTCATACACGAACACACGAACACACTCACAGTACAGTGGCCTTCCCTCCAGAGGATACTCTGCCGCCATCGCTCCCCTTAGCCGCTTGGCATAAACAATCTCGGCATAGCAGATCCAATCTCGGCGGCCCGTGGCGCCTGCTTGGCGTGCTGCAAGCGCTTTCGGCCTGCAGGTGCAGCCTGCCGCAGCCTGCCACCTCACACGTGGACACGAGTCGCCCCGCTTCGCCCTACTCCGCTCTTCCCCGCTCCGTCCCCCCGATGGGAAGGCCTACAACTTTTTTTTTTGGGGGGGGGGGACTATGGGACCTTTGTCTTTGTCATCCGTGATGGACGCTGTGGCTGTCGATGGTCTTGGATTGAGGCGTCTTGAAGAGACCTGACGCTTCCTGGCCCCTCCTGCATCCCCCCCTTCCCCGCTCACCCCTCCTCAACGCCTCCATCTCCCTCGTTCTCCGCGCGGACGTGTGCGTGTGTATGTGTGATGGGCTTGAAGGTGTGTTGGTGTGTTCTTATACGGCCGCCGCCGGTCGCAGCGAGCAGCCGGAAGGAAGCCACCCGCTGCTGCCGGCCCAGGGCAGGGCGGGCTGGTCTGAGAGATGCGTTTTACTGTGATGAAGGGCTTAGCGGAGCCGAGCGAGCGTGGATAAGACTTTAAACCCGGCCGACATCCCCACTCCGCCCGACTCCGCCCCGCCCGATTGATGCAAAGTCTCGCGTGTCCGCTCCCCTCCGCTCCACGTCCCTTCGCTTTGCCACCGTCGTGCTTTTATTGGTGATTGAGTTCATGTCGAACCTCAACTGCACTCTCGCGAACCGTCGCCGCGCGACGGCCATCCCGTTATTGGTTTCTGTTTGACGCGGGGTGGTCGATGCCATGCTATCCGACCGGGCGTTTTAGTTTCCACGTCGAGAGGCGCGTCAAAAGTAATAGTTTGCACTGGAAAGTTGCTGTTGGTCTTTAGCCCCGTGGGCTACGAGCTCTCGAGAGGGTAGTCTCAGGGGATGAGCTCCCGGGGTGGTAGTCTCAGGCGAGGCGAGGGTAGGTAGCGCTGCTGAGGCGGTGTAATCCTTGCCCGGCGTAGGAAGGATGCTGGCGCATTCGCTCCCGCGGCAAAATACCCGTGGCCGTCCCTGTAGGCAGAGCGCGCCTATGAGCAGTCATAGATAAGTGCCAAACAAGCTGAGCTGGCCGTGTCGAGGTCATAGCCCAAGGGTCAAGGTCACATCTCTAGGTCACAGCCCCGTGTGGAGCAGACAGGTACCTGGGCCGCCTAACAACGGGCAAACTCTCCACTCGCGGGTTTGCCTTTGCCAGCTACGTATCTCCCGAAGAGGAGATTAGGGGAATCTCAGCCCCCCCCCATCGTTCCAGCGTGAGCTCCCCGCCTCGCTGCCCCTTGTGTATTGTGTATCTATAGTGTGTGATTAGTGTAAGTGTCAGTCTAGTGTCAGTGTTATATACCTGCTATTGAACAAATCTTCACTGTGAAAAATATCTTTGTCGATTTACGATAAACTTTGTAAATCGTGATTTACGAAATATATTGTAAATTTACGACGGACCTTTTTTGCTCGTGAATGAATTTCTAGCCGATATATAGTGCTTGTAATTTTACGATTTGCAATTGTAATTTTACAACTGCACTTCGTGGAAAATTTTCCCGTAAACTTACGACTATTTTTCACAGTGTTTGGAAGCTATCACTATCTCCGTGTTACCCTTGCTTGCCCCGTACGCAGCAAGTGGTCCCCCTGTAGGGGACCATCTTCCTTTCACCCAAAGTTTTATTTTTCTCGACAATGGATTATTATGACCGCCCGGTGGCGGCGCTCCGCCTCCAAAGGTGGATTTCTATCGTACAAATTCTAACGAAATTGCAATAGAAAATACACTGTTAAAAATACTCGTAAATTTACGACATTTTTGAGAACAATAATGTCGTTTTTAAACAACGCTTTCAAGTTACGACTTGTGTCGTTCGTGAACGACGAAGTGATCGCTAATTTTTATAGCGAAACAGATCGTTTTCAAACAAATAAAGTCGTAAATTTACCACTTTGATCGTAAATCCCTTTGCACAGGATGTCACACAGATACCACTTCATTCGTAAATTTACAACTTCGGTCGTAAATGTGCGACTTCGGTCGTAATTGAACGATTTTGATCGTACAGTAACGACACAAATCGTAAGTAAACTACTAGAATCGTCACATTTTACGAACTTTTCAGGCCTTCAATGCCAGAAAAGTTTACGACAAAGTCGTAGAGAAATGAATTTTTAGTCGTTAGGTTACCACCAAATCGATCCAAAACGATTGCAGTCGCTAAAAAAAATTAGCGACTTATTTTTCGTTAATTTACGACAAAATTTCTAACAGTGTAGTTTGTAAAATTAGAAAATTTTGAAACTGTGTCTGATTGTAAACTGTCTTACTAAATCCGAGTAATTTTAATTCCAATGTGCTAAATCAGTTGCTAAGGCAACAATACCCATGCCGCGTGGGCGGAGCTAGCTGCAGTGGCCATGCTCCCCGCTTCATACTCTACCCAATATTATTTGGGTTCGCTCATTTCTCAACTCAAAGCTTTGAAAAGCATTTTTAAACAATGACCCAAGCACGACCTTGTGTACCAGGTGGCTGACGGACCCCGGGCACTTTTTGTACTATGCAACCCGCCCGCACCGCTCCATCCAGGTCTGCATACCCATCAGGCGCTGGGGACCGGCTTCAGCGCAGACGCGCAGACGAACTTTAGTTCTTTCTCATTTTGTGGCAAGTTTTAAAACCTAGGGGGCCGTTTAACGCGTTATTAGCGTTATAATTTTTGAGATTCGATTCAAAGGCGAAAATCTCGATTCGCACAGCTCTACTGTGTACCGGTGCGTGTCCATCTGACCGAACACAGAAGCAAAAGGCTGGATATTCCAATCCTGCGGGCTGGGCCGGGCTGGCGGCTGGCTTGTGGCTTGGCTGCCCCGGGTGACCGTGGCGTGGAGCCGGCCGGGGCGGGCGGGACCCGCGCGTTATCCAATAATGCCCCGCCTAGCCTCCGCTGCTGCTGCCTGCCTGCTGCCGGCACGGCGCTCAATTTGCTTGTCGGCTTTTGATGGCCGTCACCCGATACAGTCTGACCCCGTTGCCAACGCCACCGCTCGCTCTCTCTCTCTCTCTCTCTCTCTCTCTCTCTCTCTCTCTCTCTCTCTCTCACTCACTCACTCACTCACTCACTCTCGCGCGCGCGCCTTCTCACCGAGCGTGCACTCATCCTGCCCCACCCGTTGCGACGTGCGGGGCCGAGACACCCCGCCGCCGCCGCACGCCCCACCCCCGAGGGAGCACGCGGAGGGGATACAACTTTCAAGGGTACGCGAGTTCACACTGAGGGCCCTGGGGTAGGTAAGCGCGCGCGCGGGTCCCGGCGGGTACGTGCGGGCCATGGGGGGACAAAGTACTGGAGAGGCATCTGACCCTCTTCTTGATGGCACAGAGACCTTATCCTCTCACTTAGAAACAAACAGATGACATATTTATAATCTTGAAGGTCCATGGATGGATGATATATAGTTCAAAATAATCAAAATGGTCCCATAGAAGCGTGAATTAAAAAGAGAAGTGATCTACCGCACTCTACGACCGGAGCTATAGAGAGAGATAGCAAGTGTCTGAAACCAACTTGATAGCTCCCAAGATAAGGTGATTTTGCCTTCCGCGTTGTTCTCGAGGGGGAAATAACCTCGGACATTGGTGTAGTACACCACTAATTCAACAAAGTTAGTCATGAGCAATCGCAAGAGAATCGCTCTATCTCTCGGTCAGCGAATGCGGCCCGCTCGAGCGCGTGATGCCTCTCCACCAGCAATTCTCTATGGTGCGGGCAGCGAACGGCTGCGGCCAGGGCGGCGTGGGGTGAGGTGGGGTAGGGCGGCGGGGAACTGGACACCACACCCTTTTCCCTTCCTTGTGTTGTGTTCGCATCGCAGGCGCATCGCCAGCCTCCTCGGCACGACCGCCCGCCCCTGCCCTGCAGCAACCCCTTCTACCCTACCCCCCCGCCCTCGTCTATCTTTCTCTCTCACTCTGAAAGCGAGACACGATCGTGGGGGCGGATCCTAAATAAAGCTTCCCCGCAATATTTTTCCTGCAGCATGCGTGCGTTTGTATGTGTAAACGCGCTTCTTTGTCTGCATTCTTATAATGTTTGTGTCGCTCGGCGTGCGAAATTCACCACGAACCCTCCTCCTCCCCCTCCGTTGTGTGCGGGACGAGGGAAAATGACGCACAGAGGCCCGCCTGGTGATATCCCTGCTGGTCGTAATGGGGCGCGGCCAGGGCGGAACGAGACGGAAGGATCCCCTTTGGTTTTTCGCCGAGATATGCTGATAGAGCTTTGAGCGACGGGGAGATCCCTTCAAAAAATTATTGGGCGGTTAAAACAAAAACAAAATTTTTTAAATATCAAAAAATAATAGTAAAAGTATGATGATAATAAAATCTACACTGCAAACAGAAGTGTATACTTGCAAGCACACACCTATAGGTGTTTCCTTGCCACATTACACACATAGGTGTGTCCTTGCCACAGTACACACATAGGTGTGTCCTTGCCACAGTACACACATAGGTGTGTCCTTGCCACAGTACACACATAGGTGTGTGCTTTCCACAGCACACACATATAGGTGTGTGCTTGCCATGGTACACACTTATTTGCCGTGTACTTGCCGTAATACACACCTATACGTGTGTACTATGGTAAGTACACACCTATCGGTGTGTGCTTGCAAGTACGCACAACTTGTACTAAGTGCTCACTCCGGTTTGCAGTGTAAAAGAAAGTTACAGACAAATCTGTAGAATCGAGAACAAATGGACAAAACACTGAAAACACATGAGACAAATAGAAAAAAAAAGTGTAAAAATCAAAACTTATCTAAAAGCACCAGCAATTTTAATTATTCTCCTTAAAATTAAAAAAAAAATCCAGAAAAGAATTAAAGTCGTAAAATCACTGTACACATTTTGTAGTATTAGTGATTCTTCCGTTTGCCTTTTAGCCCTTCAGCGCCTTCCTTTTGTCAAGCTGATTGCAGCGGCTACGCGTGTTTGTGTGTTAGGGCTGTGCGAATCAAGGATTTTCATTTCGAATCGAATTTTCTAAAGATCATTTCGAATCAAATCTGTAATTTTTGATTCGAATCGAATCTAACCATGCAGATAGCCTTCGAATCGAAGTCGAACCAAAATATTCAATTTACCCATGTGCTCCGAAAAAGTGTTACCGTTTTTTAAGGAAGTGTGGAACAAACACATAAAAGGGAACAATAAACTCGTATAAAAAATAAATAAATAGAACAATAAGTGCGCGCGGCTTTTCGAATGTTGCGACTTGCCTAGTCAAAGGTTTGAAGACGAACTAGTGTAGATTCGAAATTTCGAATACTTCGGGGTCGAATTAGGTAAATTCCGAGGTAATTTCGCTACCGAATCAAACCGAACTTATCGGAGATTCGATTCGATTTCGAACAGTTCGCACAGCCCCATTGTGTGTTCTTAGGTGTCCTGGCGTAGCAGCGCGCTGCACCGCGCGCCGGGCAGGTAGGCAAGGCGCGCTGAGGGCGAGCACGACAGTCGGGCGGGTGGCCTACCCTCGGGCTGGCAGGCGGCCCCGGGGCTAGGCCCTGCCGCTCTCTGCTGGCCTGCCCTGCTCCTCTGCCCCGGGATCCCGCACTGCTCTGATCCGACCGGCGCGATAAAATCTGACCTCGATCCGGTCCGAACCGAATGTTGCCGCGCGCGGTGAATCTTATTGGCGGCGGAGCGGCGCGGCGACTTGCAGACTCGCTGTGATCTTATCGGGTGGAGAGAAATCTTGGAACCGGCTCCGGGGGGTGGGAGGGGGTTGTGGCGCGGAAAGTGTGCAATAAAAAGTGTTCATTACAGCTGCCACACTCTTTCTCTCTTTCTTTCCCTGTGTTCTCTGCTTTAAACGCCCCTCCCCACCCCTTCCCGTCCTCTCGCCTGTATCCTTTCTCTCTCTCTCTCTCTCTCTCTCTCTCTCTCTCTCTCTCTCTCTCTCTCTCTCTCTCTCTCTCTCTCTCTCTGTGACCTACTGCAAAGTTATGGCGACAACGAGCCTAGCACGGTAGAAACAGTGTCTGATTATTTGAGGAAAAGGGGAAAACATTAAGGAACTCCCTGATTTTGAGGAAAATTCCTCAAGAAATTCCCTCAAAAAGTGTGGGAATGTCCCTCATATTTTTAAGTAACATTATCAAAATCTGCGGAGTTGTCCTCGAGATCAGAATCTTTGGCGTCCCTGAACAACGCCAAATATTGGCGTCTTTCGGCGCCAATTATTGGCGTTTTTCGGCTCAAAACGTCAAAGTTTTGCGTCGAACGATGCCAATATCTGGCGTCTTACATGAACGCCATTAATTTGAGGCCATTAGACACCAACCAGTTTACAGCGAAGGACTAATTTTCTGTAGGCTCGAAGTAGCCATATGGTTCTGTTTTAGGATCCGATTTTTAGACACGAAGTGGCCTAATGATTTTGAGATGAAACAATTTTAATAACATCACCCAAAAGGCTTCGTATTTGAGTCAATTTCTATACATAAACCATCCACCGAAGTATTGTGTGAAACGAAAACAATAACGAACTTCATGCCTACCAGGATTTCTTGAAATCGTATTTTTTTTTCCCTTTTGTGCGTGTGTGAACGCTTTAAAGCGCACACGCGATATTATAGTGCGGCTCGCGGGCGCTCCGAGTGGACGAGAGAGCGAGAGAGAGAGAGAGAGAGAGAGAGAGAGAAAGGACGCAGCGAGGAGGGGGAAGGTATGTCAGCTGCGTCCATTGTTTGCGGCTATTAGCTCGCAAATTGCGTTGCGCCGGCTGGCTGGAGCACAGCAGCAGGTTTGCGACAGCCTCGCTGCAGGACACGCACGGGAATGTTACAGACTCGCCCCTCGCATCGGTTTAGATCGCGGCCCCCTGGCCGGCCTGGCCCCTGTATCGTCTATTCCACCCGTGTGGCGCGCGACAGACACGCAGCGTGTGCCGGGCATCGCTCCGCCCCGCCTCGGCCCCGCCCCGCCCCGCCCCGCCCCGCCCCGCCCCGCCCCCGCCACCGAGGCGGTTTCAGCTCGGTATCTTCGTGTGCGCGGTGTGACGCTATCGCGCGGTATCCAGTGATTTATGGTACATTGTGGTGAAACATAACAATACGCGGTATTGAGGTGGTATTAATTACGGCTGGATTTCGGCGGTAATTTCCCAGTATTACTCCGCGGTATTGTGGAAAATCATGCACACGTTGTTACGCGAGCGAAAACCCCCTCGCCCGCGTCACACATTATACGCTGTGAACAATCTGCACAATACCATCTTATCGATTGTACACTGTGAAAAATATATGCATATATCTTTTATGTAAATTGCGAATTACGAGAAATGTAAATTTAGGACATCTCATTCCTGATTGTAATTGAATTTTAAGTCGATATAGGTAGTGCTTGTAATTTTACGATACGTGGTTGTAATTTTACAACTCCACTTCGTGAAAAAATTTCCCCGCAAACCTGCGACTATTTTTCAGTGTACCATCTAGATGATTTGTGACAAAAATGTCCACAGTCCACCCGAGACACTCAAGACACGGGACGAAAAGAAAAAATACGATTTCAGGAAATCCTGGTAGGCACGAAGTTCGCTAATGTTTTTGTTTCACAAAATACTTCGGTGTATAATGGTTTATGTAGAAATTTATTTACAATTTCTAGCCTTACGTATCATGTTATTGAATTTGACTTATTTCAGAGTCGTTAGTACAGCAGGTCACATGCCAAATTTTAGATTTCTAGTTTTAATGATTTAGAAGTTAGTCTCTCAGTATAAATTTTAGTTTTTGTAATAATTAAATTCTAAAAGTCCTAAAGATTCCATAGAGCCCACGGAAGTTAAATTCTGACCACCTGTAGCCATTTCCGAACCAATAATTGTGGAAAACAACAAAGTGTCCGGATTTAGGGCGCTAGTCCGAATTTAGGGCACCTTACTGTATGTTTGTTTGTATGACTTGTAGATGCTCAGTAAATTTGAGTGGTAAGTCAGAGTCCAGTAGAGAGGGCTCTTTCCTCTAAGATGTAAACAGCATCAAATTTTCTCACTGAAAGTTTAATTTGTCTTCTCCCTCTCTGTTATTTCTGAATTGAATAACAAGTCTCCTGTTTCTTTTTGTTAGAAATCCTGAATTGTTTTTAAGCTCGTGTACAGTTTTCTTGTTTGACTCGTCATCACAATTTTTTCTGCGATGATTAAATCATTATTAATTTCTAAATCAATTTCATTTTCATCAGTACTAACATTATTCTTGTGAGGATGAGTTTTCGAATATTTATATAGAGTGGCAAAGTCTGCCAAGCACGCAGATTCCAAAATTTCAGGAGATTTTTTCTAACTCTTATTTACCCTTTTTCAGGAACACACTTTGGTCTGGTGGACATGAATTACAATGTAAATTGCCCGTATACTTGATTTGGACATGGGAATGCCCAGTACATGGAGAGCAATTTGGTGTGCTGAAATCTCACAGTTATTAAGGCCGTATTTCTTCTAAAATAAGTCTTCGATGATGCTTCTAGCGATTGGTTTACGATTCCTTCTGTTTAATAAAAGTGCCCTGTTAATTTGGGCTTGATCTGGGACTTTCGATTTTAGGCTAATTTGAATTTTTACGAATTTCGGAGAGAAATAAAATTTTCTCCAAATTGACGGGAATTGTACTGAAAGACTCTTGAGCACCCCCAGACCAACCCCCGAAGGTTAGTTGAACCTAGAACTGCAAATAAGCCAAGGATGGGCAATGAGCTGTATTTATAAGCAGAAAAACGGTATTTGTCCTAAAATAAGTCTTGGGTGGGGCTTCTAGCGATATGTTTACGCTTCCTTCTGTAAGGTTTCCTGTGAATTTGGGCGTGATCTGAGGCCTTCGATTTTTGGAAAATCTGCAAAGGTCCTGGCCCAGTCCCTGGCCCGTAACAAATTACTACGTATTTAAAGCATATTTTTCGATTTCCCTGCATTACTTTCCAAGTATTGAATTCTTGCCGTCTATCACAGTAATAGCCCGTGTTGTCTTGTCTTGTACTGGACATGATTTGGGTCTCAACGTTGATAGCATGTACTTACTTTGTTTTAGGTTGAAGCAAGATCAACGTTCGCAACCTCGTGTGGGTGTTGCTGCTGTGCCTTTGGAGAAACCTTCAGAAGGAAGATGTCATTCATCGTGATTGTTTTGAACATCTTCTTGGACACGACACCATCCATGAAGACATTGCTGTGTAAGTTGGGTCTCGTGCAATTTAGTACTGTGCGTTTCAAGGTGGAACTCCAATGGAACAATCTATGCTACCCATCACCCATCATCCGCCACCCATCACATGCTATTTAGTGTTTTTACATCCCGAAATACAATCATAAGGTGTGTAGTCATATTTATTGTTCACACACATCCTAAGTTTTAACCACAACCCGAGTTGTACGCGTAAATACACGAAATAGCAAGTGATGGGTGACGGATGATGGGTGATGGGTAGCGTAGATTGCTCCATTGGAGTTCCACCCTCAGTTTGACAAACCGACCTTATATTTATCTATCTCTGTCTCTCTTTTTCAGCTTATGGTGCTGTACTCTCCACATTGATGCTAGTGGCGCTCTGAGAATGATTATTCTGGAGACAAACCTTCTAATTGCAGACCTATGGACATCCCGCGACTGCTTGCCGAGTAAGTATAGCGGTTTCATCTTTATATTGTTGTTCAATGCATATCCAGAAGGTAACAGTGTACTTTTCTATTTGTAGCTGGGAGCCATTTCCGCTGTCGAGAATGTCATCAGTCTGCACAGAAATTTCCAAGAGATGCAGTTGCTGTATTTGAAGACTGAATATGTGTCAATACATCTGAATGATAAAATTGGTCACTGCACTCATTGTAATTTTCCTATTTCAAAGTAGGGCTTGAATTTACTGTGTTGTAGGCTTACTAAAGTATTGGTCAGTGCTAGTTTATCTGTTGGTTTTTAGTAATGAGTCGTAATTATTTTTAGCAGAACAAATGACAGGGGGCTTTGCCGACCCACTTTAAGTCGTTGTGTATTTGTCTTGCAAAGGTTTAAATTTCAGAAGAGCTGCTTATTTCTTTGTTTAGGTAAGAAGGACGTTTATGTTGTAATGAGTAAGAAAAGCATTATTTAGTTCAGCGATGCTCGACTAAAACAGGGGTGTGCAACTCGGCTCCGGCGGGCCATGGGCCACTCGTGGGCGCCCGGGCACCGGCTGCGGGCACTGGGCTGCCGGCGCGGCGTTGCCGGCTCTGGGCTGGCTGCCTGCGGCCAGCCAGAGCCGGCCGGCGCTCCCCCCTCTCCGCTCGCCGCCACCTCTGCTCTCGCACAGCACTTCCCCCACCCTTCCCCTTGCGCTTCCCTTTCCCTACCCATGCGTTCGGCGAGTCTCGTGCTGCGTCGCAGTCCAACAATTAGTGTTAGTCAACATTAGCCGGCGTTAGGTGAAGTCAGAATCGGTGGGATGAGTACGGCACCAAATCGAGTGTCCACGACCCGGATTGGGAAGGAGAATATTTTTGCAAAGACACAGGGAGAGGGGACTGAGCGGGGAAGCGAGGGGGGGACCCGGGCGGCCGAGTAGGAGAGGGGGCCAGCTGGGTTTAGAGTGGGGGAAGCATGCTATCTCTCTCGCTCAGCTGTGTGGTGCCCGCACGGCTCGAGAGGCTGGCCGCGGGCCACAGCGCTGGCCCAGGGCACTGCCCAGGGCCACTGAGTTGCACACCACTGGACTAAGAGCGTGACGCTCACGCTGCTCAGGTGCTGGGGGAAGTGGCAAAGTCTTTTCCAAATTTATCCAATCCAAGTCTGATAGATTATGTCTATCCTCTCTTGAAACTAACCAGTTAATGGAGGAACAATCTTGAAAAGTGATTCATTTCATTTGCCACCTTTTCCATCTGAGCAGCGTGATCGTCACGCTTTTAGTCGAGCATCGCTTAACTAAATAATGCTTGTAAAGGCCTTCATGTCCTTCTCATCTGCTCAGCTCGTAAGCTGTCGGCTATGTTTTCCCTCTTGAAAAATTGGATACCGTGGTCTTGAAATAACTTTGTCATTGGTTCAAGTAGCTAGTGGGCTCGTCGCAGCTCATTGTTTCTTTGTCTTGTTTAATGTTTGTCTGTAATCTTGCCAGTATAGTTTTGTAGATAATTGAGATAAATTGCTCAAATAAGCAATTCAATGGCTTAGAGTAGTAAATGGAATTCAATTGCTGAAGTGCTCAAATATAAGGTAATTGGAAGCTGAATGTGTTCCACGGTTGCAGCTAGCAGCATTGTTATGTTTTCTAGGCAATTTTCTATTTCTTTTGCCTCATGTCTTAAAATTCAGTGAAAGGTTCCATCATGGATTTCTTACTTGTCATGACGTATTTAATTTGAAGTTGCTATTTGAAATCAATTCCTTTCTGCATAGAGTAAGGCTAGGTTAGGGAGACGTAAGGTATTGTGCACCGACACCTATTTAAACACTTTGTGGCGTTTCAATCACTAAATACTGCCCTATTGTTAGTGTTGTCGTATTAACGTAGCATAGGTGAAAACTGTGCGGTTAATTATTTCCCACACCTTTAAGTGTGTGGGTAAAACATACAACTAAGCCGATGGAACAACGTCGTGGAGAGTCGTGGGAGAGAGAAAGATAGCTTTTGGAACTTATTTGAACACTTTCTGTCGAAACTACGAAATTATCATCATGGCTAAATCTTTATGTGGTAACTAATGACGTAATCAAAGAAAAGTGTGGTATTATATTTTAATATTTTCACCTGTTTCATATTTTTAGATGTTAGAAAACCGAACCTCTCTCTCGCACGATCTGGAAAAACGTCGTCCTTGCCTAGCCTGACTATGCTCTCCGTTTATTATTATTATTATTATTATTATTATTATTATTATTATTATTATTATTATTATTATTATTATTATCATTATTATCATCTTGTTTTGCTTTAGCGGAATGGTGTATTGCTTAGGTGCTCAAATTGTAGGAGATCAGAAGCTGGAAAAAAAGAAAATGTTGAATGTGTTCCATAACTACAGCTAGCTGCTGAGCGCACTATGCATTGTGAATGTTTTAAATTAATTTATTTCTTTCTCTGACACATTGTATTAATTTTAAAACAATGCTTTTCCGGCTGTAATGTTGAGGAAATGGCAAGCTGTTTTTGGCTGCACCAAGGGGGTAATCACTCGTGCAATAGTCGGTCGAGAAGCCTGTAATAGCTTTGTAATTGCCCTGTAATATGTAATATTGGTGTAGTGCCTGTAATAGCTGTGTAACACCTCGCTCGCCCCTAAACCAAAACACGCAAGCTGCAGCGCCTCTAGTGAAACCACGTATCGCCGCGCTACTCCAGAGAAACCACGTAGTGTTGCGCGACCCCAGAGAACCACGTATCGCATTTTTTTGGGCCATCTTTAGAGAACTACATTCAGTGCAAAATTTTGAATGGAATAGTGTAGGTTTTAAAATTTACACCAGATATGAAATACCTGGTCTGACTGGAGTCGCGCAACGATACGTGGTTTCTCTAGAGTCGCGCGGCGATACGTGGTTTCGCCTTGTAATAGGTGTGTACTATAGGTGTGAAATAGGTGTAATGTGCGGTGAGGAAAAAAAAGTTGTCGCGCTTCGCTTTCGGCAATTCGCTCTAAAGGTGCTCCCACAATGAAGCACGCGCCGGGAACGTTCCCTGGGAACGTTCCGGCACGGCGACGTTGACGCGCTCGCGCAGCGCCCCGACGGCTTTAGAATGTCGCTGAGAAGGCATATTGATGGCAAAATGTTCAGACCCATACATTATAGTGAAGTGGATCGTTCAAGGATGGTTATTCTTTTAAAATTTTCACAATTGATTCCCGGTTACATAGAAATAACGTGATTGTAAAGACGGCCGCCGTTCCAGAGTGAAAAGAAACGTTTTCAACCCACATATTATGCCGTTGGAACACATTTAAGGTCACAACATGTAGCGAGCCGATTATTCATCATACTTTCAGCTTTCTATTCCACTTGTCACACATCTGATACGATGTGTAGTTCACGAGAAACAACCATTTTTCTGCGTCCATGTCGCGGGGCGTCGCGCCGCGGCGATCGGCTCGGGCGCGGCTCGGCTCGGCGGCTCGGCTCAGGTCGGCTCGGCCACCTCACCTCGGCTCGGGTTTTGACTCTCGATTCACCACGAAGGGAGCAGCAGCACCAGTTAGTCGCTAGTCAACGTATTGTTTTGTCTTGCTTCTTGTCTGTTCTGTTTGTTGGTATTTGGTGTCCGTTCTGAATGTTTCTGTTGTGAGATCTTAATGGCGAGTCGTCCCAACATTTTGAAAATTGTGAAATATTATTGTTTGCTCAATGCTGAGTTGGACAGACAGGGTCGTCCTCTCTCAGAGTGGAAACGAAGTAAGTTGAAGTTCTTTACGAAAACATAACCTCATCGGCATAACGAATTGACTCCCTGTGTTAATGTCCATTTTCTTCTTTCAGGTAGTCTGAAGCGTATTATTGCTTACAACCTATACAAGCGACTGGTTTCCCACGCCAAACTGCGTGCAGCGTTGTTGTCTAGGCGGCGGATAAGGAGGTGGCATGTTAGGCCAATTTTCCGTGACAGAAAGCTTTATGGTGCTTGGTTCACCCTCATCCCCATAATGAGACAATCAGACCCAGAAGAATTTTACCGGTTCCTCAGGATGACACCTGCTTGTTTCGATTGGCTTCTTAATAAAGTTCAACCATATATTCAGAAGAAGTCCAATCGTGTTAGTGTCTCAGCTGGCGAGCGTTTAGCAGTCACACTAAGGTATACATAATTTCTGTTATATCATGATTGATTTTTCTTTTCACCCCCTGAGTCTTACACGTGTCATTCTGTTTTAGGTATTTGGCTTCAGGAGATAGTCAAACATCCCTGTCATATCTGTTCAGATTATCAAATCAAGCAATCTCAAAAATTGTTACTGAGACTACAGCTGCCATTTGGTATGTTTTAAAACCAGTGGTTTTTGAGGAAATATCTGAAGAATTTTGGCAGAGAAAGGCAGCTGAATTTGAAGCAATGTGGGATTTCCCAATGTGTATCGGTGCAATTGATGGAAAACACTGCACATTTCAGGTATTTCTTTGGAAACCCATGTTCAGTTCAGTAAATCATTTATGCTCTGAAGATTATTAACTAAGCCAATTGCATTTCAGAAATTTCCAATGCGTGGTTCGGAGTTTTATAATTACAAAGGGACCCATAGTATAATACTCTTTGCTGTCACCGATGCAAAGTACAAATTTATTGTTGCTGATGCTGGTGCCAGGGGCAGGGAAGGTGACAGTGGAGTTTTCAGCAGATCAGACTTCGGAAAGCTGTTCTTAGACCAAAAGCTAGCTCTGCCACCCAGTGTGTACAACCACACACTGAAATGTTATCTGCCCTATGTATTTGTGGGTGATGGTGCATTCCCGTTGAATGAACACTTATTGAAACCTTATGAGCCAGGAAAGAAGAAAGATTTGAAGGACGAAGAAGTAATATTCAACTACAGACTTTCAAGAGCAAGGCGAGTAGTGGAGAATTCTTTCGGGATCCTCAGTGCTCGCTTCAGGATACTTCGACACAACTCCATTGCCTCCGAAACCCTTGCTCAGAACATTATACTCTCCACTTGTGCACTCCACAACCTTCACCTCATCAGAGAAGATAGCCTGCCTCCTCAGAAAAAAGTGTACCTGCCACCTGGCTTCACTGATTCATATAGGTCCAATGGAGTGTTTAAGGCTGGCAGGTGGAGAAAGAAGGTACCAACACTGGAGAATACTATTTTCAGAAACTTGATGAATGCTGAGGAATCTTGCCCCTCTGCTGATTCAGACCCACACCATCCTGCACTTGTCAGGGATAATTTTATGGACCTATTTCTTGTGAAGTCACTTCCCTGGCAGTGGAAACACTTGTAGTGATTTTTTTTTCCTGATGTGATGTATTTCAGTGATTGTAATGGGAATTTGTCTGACACAACAATCCTCATTGCAATAGTTAAACATATGTTGATAGATTATCCTGACGGGGATGTAGTATTATTTGTATTGTTCGTGTTCACTAATTTATTATAGCCATGTATATGTAAAGAATAAGAAAATTTATATTAATGTATTTGTTATCATATTCTTCAGCAAAGCTAATTTGAGATCTACAACCATAGAAAATGTATGTAATCTTCCCATCAACAGTGAAGGTGTACTTGGACATGCGCACACCATCTATTATGGGTCTTTTTATGTATCGTATTGCAGACTTTGTTCAGAATAACTGACTACAAATGTAGTGGTTTGTAATAGACGTAAAGCTTGCACAAGTGGTTAAATACTGATTTATAATGTATTTTGAGTAAGAATTGTTTGATATACAAGTATCATGAAGTAAATTTACAAACATTTACTTAATCTTACCAACACATAAATCTACATTGTTAAAAGTGTCAAAACTATAAAAACATGACTTCTAAAACAAAACCATTAGAAAAATAATCAACATACTGCATCCGCAGAAAATACAAAGAATGGCATGGCACAACAATTGAAATATAAATTAACATACAAATTTTCACCTACATGTCATCTTCATCTTCTGACTCACCATCATTTTCATTGCTTTCACCAGCAACAAAATCTGAAGCTTGCTGGAAAACTCTTGAAATTTTATGAGTAATTTGACCCGAAATGTAAGGAGGGTACTCATCCCTCAGCCTGCTAGCAACGTACATTCCAAAATGGTGCCACACGTCCGGGCGAGGCTCTCTCCGCCGCCCCTGGATGAGGAACTCTCTGAGGATGGCATGCTCGGGCTCCTCGCCAGCATTGCCAGGGTTATCCTCTTCTTCCTCCGCTTGCCTGCCTTGCCTATCGGCCTCAACCTGGAGACGGAGAATTTCTCTTCGAGCAGCACGTCTGTCTTCCCAGCCAAACTGACGCTCCTGCCGGTCCAGATCACGCTCAGCTCTGCGGTTGTGCTGTCCGCCCCGGTTGTGCTGACCGCCGCGCTGCACTCCACCTCGCCCTCCCCCGCGGTTGTGAGGACTGCCGCGCTGGCGGTTGACACCTCGACGTGGATCACTTCCTCGGTGTGCCTGGCCGCGTTGGACTGCGCGGATGTTGGGACTTCCCCGTTCAGCCGCACCCATCTGCTGGGAGGGTGTGCCACCATCACCAAACCGGCGCTCCCGGGAACGCTCGAGCAGCTGACTCCGACGGGCTGAACCGCCCACTCGCCGAGGAGTCAACTGAGGGGGTTCGGGAGTGGGTACTTGACTGAAGCTAAAGTTCGTGGCATCGTCATCAAGGAGGTTGCGGACATCACTACCATTGACGTCGGCCGCCTCCTCCTCAACCACCTGCTCGGATATGGGCGGGAGTGCGGCCCCCACACGTTTCTTCCGCTTATTGCCGCCGGCCAGCCGCGTGCGCTTTGATCCAGCGCCTCCGCGCCTCCCGGACGCACTGGACGCGTTGGAAGCGTTTGAAGCGGTAGAAGCGGTGGAGGCTTCATCAAGGTCTGATCCTGATGCCTGAGACTCACTGCCTGGTGGGGTGAACCTCTGGGGCGGCCTCCTGTGTCGGCTCGAGGACCTCACAGGTCCCGCAGGCTGCAGGACGGCGGCGACGGGCTGCAGGACGGCGGCGACGGGCTGCAGGACGGCGGCGACGGGCTGCTGGACGGCGGCGACGGGCTGCAGGACGGCGGCGACGGGCTGCTGGACGGCGGCGACGGGCTGCAGGACGGCGGCGACGGGCTGCTCGACGGCGGCGACGGGCTGCTGAGGGTCGTCGGAGCGCCCTGCCCCGCGCCCTCGCACGGTAACATTTTTCCGACGCGATGCAGATGGCAGGTGGGCACCAGCTTCCTGACCATCACTGTCTGGTGCGTGCAGTGCCCGGAACCTGGGTGAGCGGGGTGACAACACGTACCGACCGCTATCAGCTCTGCCTGGCACGGAGCGGTTGAGGAGGCCCGCCTCCGGCTCCCCGGGAGGGTCGCGCAGGCCCAGGTCCTCGTCGCGGCGCTGAATAGCAGCAGCGACCATTTCGCTGCAGGTTGGACCCTGGACCGGTCTGGGCTCGCCTGCAAACAGAAGGGTTTTAGCTTCGGGTATGGCACGAAATGAGAAGTGTAAGAAAAGGCTATCACGCAGTACAAAACTTACCTGCTGCGAACATCAGGCTGTTGCATGGTAGAGTATTCGGCAGGTTTTTCTTGCCTTGCTTAACAACCATGTTCGATTCTCGAAAATTGGTGCCGTGTTCCTCGGCAATGTCGAGGAAACTCATATTGTCTGCCCGATGGTTGGGGATTGGGTACTCAGATCCTGGCGCCCCACTGACCCTTCTTGCCGCAGCCTCGCGAATCCTTTTCTGCCGGTTCTTTTTCAATCTGGCCCACTCGTTCTTGCAAAAATGTCCTGCAAAAGACTTCCCTTATTACCCTGCTTACACGTATCAGATACCAGAACTGCCGCAAGACTCCGCGCAATCAGTGGCTGTGAAAGAAAAAGGACCATTACTCACCATTAACGTCATCTTCCAAAAAAATTTGTGACAACTTCGTCCATAAGGGGCCTTTGTTGGTCTTAGCATAATTTGGTAAGGAATGGTTCCACAATAAACTTCTTTTCCGCACTTCTTCTATCAGCGCTTCTTCTGAATACGGTATTAGAGGCCCTTCCGCCATCTCAATGAGCTTGCAACGCACGCAACCTGACAAACCTGACCTCCGCACGGTCCAACAATACTGACATGACGTGAAGCGAGGTGGGAGTTTGCTGTTGCTGGGGGAGGTAGGGGCTTCTCGAAGGGTAGGGAGGGGGGAGTTGCGGCAGGGCCGGTAGCGACTAACTGGTGCTGCTGCTCCCTTCGTGGTGAATCGAGAGTCAAAACCCGAGCCGAGGTGAGGTGGCCGAGCCGACCTGAGCCGAGCCGCCGAGCCGAGCCGCGCCCGAGCCGATCGCCGCGGCGCGACGCCCCGCGACATGGACGCAGAAAAATGGTTGTTTCTCGTGAACTACACATCGTATCAGATGTGTGACAAGTGGAATAGAAAGCTGAAAGTATGATGAATAATCGGCTCGCTACATGTTGTGACCTTAAATGTGTTCCAACGGCATAATATGTGGGTTGAAAACGTTTCTTTTCACTCTGGAACGGCGGCCGTCTTTACAATCACGTTATTTCTATGTAACCGGGAATCAATTGTGAAAATTTTAAAAGAATAACCATCCTTGAACGATCCACTTCACTATAATGTATGGGTCTGAACATTTTGCCATCAATATGCCTTCTCAGCGACATTCTAAAGCCGTCGGGGCGCTGCGCGAGCGCGTCAACGTCGCCGTGCCGGAACGTTCCCAGGGAACGTTCCCGGCGCGTGCTTCATTGTGGGAGCACCTTAATAACTAAATAAAAGCTTGAGAGAGAAAACCAAACCTCGCTTTCAAGGAGGGAGAGAAAATTTCTTGCTCTCCTGAAGGTGAGAATCCTCACTCTGGTATTTACAGTGAGAGAGCCCATTCGACGGGCGTCTCTGCAGCTCTGGATCCCGGTGAGAGGTACACCACCCTGAAAAGTCAGTGTACAGGACGTAGGTCACAAAAAGCCTCAAAAAATGAGCACTGAACATCCATTGCGTGATTTGTTAGCATACTTCTTCAACCGAAGGATGCTTATTATCAACAATAAAATTATTAGAAACTGAGTTTGTTGGTAATATTTTGTCGGTTCTATTCATAAACAACTCATTCCCATCTTGATTAGTCAATTCCAATGTCATTGGAGCTCTTCGTGTTTATTCACTTCTTTTGTCAAAAACAGTCAGTGTACACCTACTATCAACGTGTTGTGCCTCTCGACTTCGCGTCAGTAAAGCAAATTTGCCACTTGAGTTGTTACAGTGAATGATATAGAAAAAGTTTGTTTTTCTCATCTTTCTTTCTGATGCATTGAAAGTTGATTTTCATCATTATGTTAATTTCGAAAATATTTTCTCTGGTAATCGATTTTTCCTCTCTCGCTCCTTCTCCTTCTCACTCCTTCTCCCTCTCGCTCCTACCTAACTTAAGTCACTTAACGTAACCTAGTTCGGTACAATATTTCTCGCAACGCTCGGTATTCGAACCTTGGACTCTCATATCCGCAGTTCGCCGCCTTGGCCTCTCAGCCACCGGGTCATCGCTGGGAGACGAGCGCAGTTCTGAGACCTGATTCGGGCGAGCAGACAAGCGCAGCGTCGGTGGCAGTTGGTCAGTGTGTTGATGTAACGCACGAACAGCCTGCAAGCCAATCAGTGGCTGTGTCAGTTCCGTGATGGTCTGGCAAACAGCGAGGCGTGGGTTCGAGCCCCACCCAATTCCAGTTGCGCGCAGTGCTCTAATGATCAGTGAGGCGTGGGTTCGAGCCCCACATTGCGAGGCGTGGGTTCGAGCCCCACACTGCGAAGCGTGGGTTCGAGCCCCACACTGCGAGGCGTGGGTTCGAGCCCCACACTGCGAGGCGTGGGTTCGAGCCCCACACTGCGAGGCGTGGGTTCGAGCCCCACATTGCGAGGCGTGGGTTCGAGCCCCACACTGCGAAGCGTGGGTTCGAGCCCCACATTGCGAGGCGTGGGTTCGAGCCCCACACTGCGAAGCGTGGGTTCGAGCCCCACACTGCGAGGCGTGGGTTCGAGCCCCACATTGCGAGGCGTGGGTTCGAGCCCCACACTGCGAAGCGTGGGTTCGAGCCCCACATTGCGAGGCGTGGGTTCGAGCCCCACACTGCGAAGCGTGGGTTCGAGCCCCACACTGCGAGGCGTGGGTTCGAGCCCCACACTGCGAGGCGTGGGTTCGAGCCCCACACTGCGAGGCGTGGGTTCGAGCCCCACATTGCGAGGCGTGGGTTCGAGCCCCACACTGCGAAGCGTGGGTTCGAGCCCCACATTGCGAGGCGTGGGTTCGAGCCCCACACTGCGAAGCGTGGGTTCGAGCCCCACACTGCGAGGCGTGGGTTCGAGCCCCACATTGCGAGGCGTGGGTTCGAGCCCCACACTGCGAAGCGTGGGTTCGAGCCAGCCCCACACTGCGAGGCGTGGGTTCGAGCCCCGCCCAAATCCAGTAGGGATGGTGGGGTGCTGGTCTAACCCATACAGGGTTGGGCTGGGGTAGGTGGGGTGGAGGGCAGGAGGAAGGTTAGGGGCAGGGGGGGAAGGGAAGGGAAGGGAAGGGGGGGAGGAAGGGAAGGGGGGGAGGAAGGGAAGGGGGGAGGGAGGGGTAATTTTTATTTATTTTTTTTTTTGTAAAAAAATTTTTTTGTCTCAAAATAAAATTAATGTGTTTCCACAATGATCTTCACTTTTCCCGCTCCATTTTACCTAACAGTACCCACACATGAGTGTAAGTATGTGTCTGGTTTTTTTCCCTGTGTGTGTGGGTTTTTTTCCTGTGTGTGTGTGTAAGTGTGTGAGTGGATTTTTTTCTGTTTGTGTTTTTTTCCTGTGTGTCTGTGAGTGTGTGTGTGTCTTTTAATGTGTGTGTCTGTGAGTGTGTGGCAGGCATACGATACGACTCTTATTGGACGCAACTGTGATGGCAATGATTTGGAACTAAAAATTTAAAACAGCTCCATGATTAGAATGTGGTGTGTGTGTCTGTCTTTAAGTGTTTTTTTTTTCCTGTGTTTCTGTGAGTGTGTGTCTTTTAAGGTGTGTGTCTGTGAGTGTGAGTTTTTTTTTCTGTGTGTGTTTGCGAGTGGTCTTTTTTCTGTGTGTGTCTGTGAGTGTGGTTTTTTATATGTGTGTCTGTAAGTGTGAGTGTGTTTTAATATGGGTGTGTATTTTTTTTTTCTGTGTGGCTGTAAGTGTGTGTGTTTTTATATATGTGTGTGTTTTTATACATGTGTGTGTCTTTTAATGTGTGTGTCTGAGTGTGAGTGGTCTTTTTACTCGTTCTTTACCTTTTCCACATCTCACTTAACATAGAGGTGAAAGAACGAGTATTGTGCTCAGTGCGGTGTAAGTTAGACCCCATTTTCAGCGAAGAAATGGTAATACTTACGGTTATGTCTGTGTAAGCATATTGTAGCTTTTTACCCAGTAATGAGTCAATAATAGAGGTTTTTTTCGAGTTACTAAGCAAAATTTTAAGAAATTAAGAATCTAAATTTCGAACAGAGACGTTCGACTGCTCGCCGCGGGACCACTTTTATCCCGTACGCATTACGACTTAATTACGGACGAACATACAACCAAATTACACTATTTGCCACATAAAGTTATCACGAAACGTATCAACAATTTTCAACATTCTGCAGTTTCTAATTAAAAAGTAAACATTACATTCATTTGTGTTTATCAACATTGAGAGTATCAATATCAACACCACCGATATGGGTTGTGCGCATGCGCGAGTAGAAACGCCATCTATTGAGATATTCTGTAATCATTTAAAGTTTGTCTCAAAGAGAAAACAAATGCCGCGAAAGGTTTGAACGTGGAAAGCCGTGACTGACAACAATGAGTCGTGTGTTATGGACTCACTATCCTGCTGTTGACTTACCATTTCTAGTTGAAAGCTAATATTAGTAACGTTAAGGGTAAAGAGGTAAAGAACGAGGTTTTTCTTTTTGTATCAAACGTGTTTGATGCGCTTACAATCTACTTGTTTCTGTCTGTCTGTGTCTGTGAGTGTGAGTGGTCTTTTTTCTGTGTGTCAGTGAGTGTGGTTTTTTATATGTTTGTCTGTAAGTGTGAGTGTGTTTTAATATGTGTGTATATGTTTTTTCTGTGTGGCTGTAAGTGTGTGTGTGTGTGTGTTTTTATGTGTGTGTTTGTCTTTTAATGTGTGTGTCTGTGTGTGAGCATGTGTGAGTGTGTTTTAATATTCGCGCAAAAATTGATTTTTTTCTTTTGGTGTTTACCAAGACATTCCACTATTCTGAAGCAGTTTTCCACCCCAAGGATATAACACATGAAAGAGGGGCACAGTACGTAACTGTACTCCTTGTTGCTAAAGAACCGCCAGATTGCTCTGCAGCAAACCTTTAGCGGTCGCCCTGCACAGACTTCAGAGGGATCTCAAAGGGGCTTCAAGCGCATGGTACAACCCAAATCCCAAGTCCCTCTAATGACTCGTTTAGGGACAAATCGGGAATTTTGGGACTTGGATGGGGACAAGGGAAAACTCAAGGACTTTTATTTTACATAGTCTTGAACACATCACATCACATCAACATCAAAACCGGAAAAGCATTGCTATAAAATTAATAGAACCTTTCCATGAATACAGAGCTGCCCGCGGCTGAAGCGTTTTATAAGGTTAGGACAGTGAGATTACCTGGCAAAAATGTGAGAACACTGCAAACCAGTGTACTAGTAAACACATATTTCGGCACCTTAAACAAAAAACACACAGTTCAGACGAGCGTTTCAAAGCTCACGCAGTTCAGCAGCCCGTTTGAAACCCAAGCACTTCAGCAGCCCGTTTCAAAGCCCACGCAGTTCCTAACCTGTATCGCAGAACTACGTGGGTTTTGAAACAGGCGGTTCAACTGAGTGGACCTCGAAACGGGCTGCTGAGCTGCGTGAGTTTTGAAATTCGCGTCTGACATGCGTAAGTTTCACTTTAAGGTGCAGATTTGTGTACTGGCAAGCACACACGTGTAACAAAATTACGCTTCACTTCATAAGGTTTAGAAGAAAGGAGGTCACTTGAGTCAGAGTGGAGGATAGTTTATCGGGCGATGATACTTCTCCCTCTTCCTACGCAGAGGTGATGGGGAAGAATCGTCGCAGTGGGAGTGAGCTGAATCGTCTAGCAGGGAGTGGATTTCAAATGCATCGACATATTTTTGCGAAATTATACCAAGTAAATTCGCGGATATTTTCTACCAATCAAGTTCCAAATTTGCTTTGGTAAATTCACAACACAATTTAGACAAGAAATCAAACACAAAGAAAATTTACACTCTAAAAACAGGCGAAACGACCTAAACCAAGATTCAACTCATCCCCAAGTACATAAATAAAAGTTTACAGTGAAGAACTCGTGAAATCGCACCTTTTATCAAAGGATTACTCCTTGAAACAAATGAGAATGCCTTACATTAAGGACTACACTGGGAACCCAAGACTCTCAGTCCGTTACTGATTACTGTATTCCTGCTGTTTGAAAACCTTTATAAGATACTGACAACTTTGTTTTATCAGTTGTAGATACCAATCCCTTTGTACGTTACTGGCCCTTTCTTTATCAGTCTACTAATGAAGAAAAATATACAGAATAACTAGCGAATTTGTCTGCAATCGTGCTCCGTAAAAACGTAGGTCTTTACAAAGAATACAATCAGCACAGGTCTGAGAGTGAAGTGGGTAAATGTCGCACGCTAGGATTCATTTGGACACTTTCGCCACTCAAACATGTGTATTCTAGAATATTCCCACGTTTGAGTGGCATAGTGCACGAATGAATCCTCTCAGATCGTCAGAGCCGCGGGAAAAAAAAAACACTTTATTTTCAAGTACATAGTACACTCGTAGCAAGCGCAAAAGTTTTGAGGTTTTGGAAGCCAGTTTTGGGGTAACAAAAATTACAGACAGACTAACATTGAAGATAAAATGACAATGCCTTTCCCGATATTCATGACAGCAAAGATCGAAATAGCAAATGCACAATGACCTATAGCTAATCGGTATGGCTGTGCCAATTGTTCTACTAAACACGATTCAATAAAGAAAACGATTACTTGAAATAGAACTCAGCAAATTGTTCTTGATAAAAGTTGAAACATGATTGAACATTATTGCATAAATAAAATTAATGTGTATACCGTCTTGTCAACAAAATAACCAGAAAGGCATTGATTTGAAATGGCAACCTTAAATTAGAAACATAACAATAAATCCTTGATAAATCCTTGCCATGGATATTAAGACATGCGTCAAACGCGAGGGGGCCACCACTTCAGCTTAGGATGTACACAGAATTACGTGATTACAGGGATGAGACATATTTCGTGAGATAACACATGAATTTCTCTGGCCCAAACCAAAAAGCAAGCGTGATTCGGTGAAATTTAGTGATAACTCTTCAAAAATTGGTTAAGGATTACACGAATTACACTTACAACTGTACACAGAATTACAAAAGTGGTGGACTCCTCGGTCGATCGAAATAGAAAATTGACTTGAAAACAAAACAATGCTGCTAGTTGCAGCCGTGCAACACATTCAACACATTCTTATCTAGCTTTCAATTCCCTTTTATCTGAGCACCTCAGTAATTGAATTACACTCACTACACTAAACCATTGAATTGCCGATTTGAGGACTGTATCCCAATGATCTTGACAACTATACTGGCAAACCCACAGACATACATTAATCAAGACAGAGAGCAGCGACTAGCCCGCTGGCTAGTAGAACAAATGACAGAACACAGTTATTTCAAGACCAACGTATCCAAATTTTTAAAAGGGAAAACAAAGCCAACAGCTTACAAGCTGATAAGGAGGCCATCGAGGCATCAACAGGGCAAAGTTATTTCACACTCATAACTTTTACTTCCTACTGATCAGGACACTGACAGTAGCTGCTAATCTCAAGTTTAAAATTTTGCAAGGCAAGTACCGTTTCACAGATATTTGTGACAACAAAGTTCGAAATAGCAAAGACACAATGACCTATAGTTAGTCGGTAAGGCCATGGCATTTGTTCTACTAATCATGCACTATTCAATAATGAAAACAAACACCTAAAATAGAACCATGTAAGTATGACTGTACTGGAGTAGCAACTAAGTACGTTGAAATGTGCGCCGCGCTGTCTGGCGAAGCTATCTCCTCTGAAGCCAATGTGCTTAGAAATCTCACCCACTCAATTTTCGAAAGCCAATGGTCTACTGCAACTAATGATGCCCTTGTTTTGAGTGTAGCATCATTCAAACCGGAGCTACGACGCCTGGTACGCCGCAGACCCGTTTTCTGCCATCTGCCCCCGGTGAACGTAGAAAGAGACAGAGAGAGTGAGGGTCATAGTTCTTCGAAAGGGGCCACTGAATTATAAGTTTTTACTTCAAATCCTTCTTTTTGTAGACAACCGTGAAGCCCCTGAACGTCACAGTCTCAAACTGTTATTATTTCATGGACTTTCATGACCCTGGCTCTGTCTGTCTCTTTCTACGTTCACCGGGGGCAGATGGCAGAAAACGGGTCTGCGGCGTACCAGGCGTCGTAGCTCCGGTTTGAATGATGCTACACTCGAAACAAGGGCATCATTAGTTGCAGTAGACCGTTGGCTTTCAAAAATTGAGTGGGTGAGATTTCTAAGCACATTGGCTTCAGGGGAGATAGCTTCGCTAGACAGCGCGGCGCACATTTCAACGTACTTAGTTGCTACTCCAGTACAGTCATACTTACATGATAGAACTCAGCAACTAGTTGTTGACAAAAGTTAATGATCACATGATCACTGGACCACTCGACCGATCGATCACTGGATCACTCGGCTACCATTCGGCGATCATTCGGAGATCACTCGAAGATCAAGTGGAAATCACATGAACACTGGACCACTTGACCACTCGACCACTCGACCACTCGACCACTCGATCACTCGGCTACCATTCGGCGATCACTCGGAGATCAAATTGAGATCACTAGGAGTTCCACTACTCCCTGATCAACATGAGATCACTCGGTGACGCTCGCAGATCAATTGAAGATCACTTGATCTTACACATGATCACTGGACCACTCGACCACTCGATCACTCAATCACTCGATCACTCGATCACTGGGCTACCATTCGGCGATCGCTCGGAGATCAAATTGAGATCACTAGGAGTTCCACTACTCCCTGATCAACATGAGATCACTCGGAGATCACTCGAGTTCAAGTGAAGATCACATGATCACTGGACCACTCGACCACTCAACCGATCGATCACTCGATTGCATCCTCACAGTACTCCCATACTCTACCACTCGATCTCTCACACACACAAACACACACACACACCATGAATACATGATTTCAGGGATTACACATGAATTTTAGATTTCTGGGGCTCTGACCAAAAAATAAGCTCAGTTAGGTGAAATTGAGTGATATTACACGAATTCAACAGGGATTACACTTACAACTGTACACAGGATTACAAGAGTGGTGGCCCCCTCTGTCAAACGAAATCGAAAATTCACTTGAAAACAAAACAATGCTGCTAGTTGCAACCGTGCAACACATTCAACACATTCTTATCCAGCTTTCAATTCCCTTTTATCTGAGCACCTCAGTAATTGAATTACACTCACTACACTAAACCATTGAATTGTCGATTTAAAGATTGGATCTCAATGATCTTGACAACTATACTGGCAAACCTACAGACATACATTAATCAAGACAGCGACTAGCCCGCTAGCTAGTACAACAAATGACAGAACACAGTTCTCAAGACCAAGGTATCCAAATTTTTAAAAGGGAAAACAAAGCCAACAGCTTACAAGCTGATAAGGAGGCCATCGAGGCATCAAGAGGGCAAAGTTATTTCACACTCATTATAACTTTTACTTCCTACTGATCTGAACACTGACAGTAGCTGCTATTCTCAAGTTAAAAATTTTGCAAGGCAAGTACCATTTCACAGATATTTGTGGTAGGTAAAAAAATAATAAAAATAAATAAAGTAGCACTGACCGATTCTAAAGTAAGCCTCTCAACCTTACATTTACACTGATTTCCACAACTCAGTGAATTCAAGCCCAAATTTGAAATGGGACAAAAGACACCAACAAAAACAAAAACAACAAAAACAACAACAAAAACAGAAAATAATGGCAGACTAATTACTAATTCAATCAACCAGAGATACGTTCAAACATTCAGTCTTCAAAAAATCTGGACAGCGACTGCATCCACTGGAAATTTCTGTGCAAACTGATGCCCTTCTCGGCAGTGTAATGGCTGACACCTAGAAAAGCAAAAGAATACTATTACCCTCCAAATATGCATTGAACTAAAATATTGAACTAAAAAAATTTTAACTAACCCAGCAAGCAGTCACGTATTGTCAATAGGTCTTCAATGATGAGGATGTCTCCAGAGTGAAATCAGTCCATCTGCGCTGCTAACATCAATGTGGAAAGAACAGCACAAGACGCTGAAAAAGATGGACAGAGAGAAATAAATTTAAAGTCAGTTTGATAGACTGTATGCAGTGTACTACAATTAAGGCGACAAAGCTATTATTACTTACTCAGCAAGCAGTCCCGTGAAGTCCGTAGGTCTTTCACGACAAGGACGTCTCCAGAGAAATCATTTCAAATGCGCTGCTAACATCTATGTGCGAAAAATGGCACCAAAACCTGGAAGAAAAACACACAAATAAATATAAAGTCAATATGACAGACTGTGTGCATTAAATACATAAAAATTAAGATGACAAAAATGTAACTTACTCACCAACCAGTCCCGTGATGTCCATAGGTCCTCGACTACAAGGATGTCTCCAGAGAAATCATGCCAAGTGCGCTGCCAACATCAATGTGGAAAGAACAAAAATCTGAAAAAGAGGGAGAGAGGTAAATAAATACAAAGTCAGCTTGACAGACTATGCAGTGAAGTACAAAATTAAGATGTCAAAGATATTACTTACTCAGCAAGCAGTCCCGTCACGTCCCTATGTCTTCAACGACAAGGGTGTCTCCAGAGAAATCATTCCAAGTGCGCTGCTAACATCAGTGTAGAAAGAACAGCACAAAAAGCTAGAAAAGAAAGGAAGAAACAAACATAAAGTGAGTTTTACGAACTCTGTGCATTGAACTACAAAATTAAAATGACAAATATATAACTTTACCCAGTAAGCAGTCCCATGGTGTTTTCATGTCTTCAGCGACAAGGATGTCTCCAGATAAATTATTTCCAGTGTGCTGCTAACATCAATCTGTAAAGAACAGCACCAAAAGCTGGAAAAGAGGGACACAGAAATAAATATCAGGGCACTTTTACAGAATGTATGCACCTCACTACAAAATTAAAATGACAATGATGTAACATTACTCAGCATGCAGTCCTGTGATGTCTATAGGTCTTCAACGACAATTATGTCTCCAGAGAAATCATTCCAAGTGCGCTGTTGCCATCAATGTCAAAAGAACAGCACAAAATGCTAGAAAAGAAAGGCAGAAATAAATATGAAGTCAGTTTGACAAACTCTGTGCATTGAACTACAATATTAAGATGACAAAGATATAACTTTACCCAGCAAGCAGTCCCATGGTGTTCTCATGTCTTCAACATAAATTATGTCTCCAGAAAAATTATTTCAAGTGCGCATCTAACATCAATCTGTAAAGAACAGCACCAAAAGCTGGAAAAGAGAGTTAAAGAGAAATGAATGTTAGGTCACTTTTACAAAATGTATGCACCTTAGTAGAAAATCAAGATGACAAGGATGTAACTTTACTCAGCATGCAGTTCCGTGCTGTCCACAGGTCTTCAACGACAAGGATGTCTCCAGATAAACTACTTCCAGTGCACTGCTAACAACAATGTCAAAAGAACATCACTAAAAGCTGGAAAAGAGGGACAGAGAGAAATAAATATTAGATCAGTTTGATAGACTACACATTTAGCTACAAAATTAAGAAGACAAGGATGTTACTTTACTCAGCATGCAGTCCCATGATGTCCATAGGTATTCAACAACAAGCATGTCTCCAGAGAAATCATTCGAAGTGCGCCGCCAACATCAATGTGAAAAGAACACCACCAAAAGCTGGAAAAAGAGGGACAGAGATAAATTAATATAAAATCAGTTTGACAGACGGTATGCGTTGAACTACAAAATTAAGAGGACAAAGATATAACTTTACTCAGCAAGCACTCACATGATGTCCATAGGTCCTTAACAAAAATTATGTCTCTAGAGAAAAAATTCCAAGTGCGCTGCTAACATCAATGTGAAAAGAACACCACCAAAAGCTGGAAAAAGAGGGACAGAGATAAATTAATATAAAATCATTTGGACAGACAGTATGTGTTGAACTACAAAATTAAGATGACAAAGATATAACTTTACTCAGCAAGCAGTCACATGATGTCCATAGGTCTTCAACAAAAATTATGTCTCCAGAGAAATCATTCCAAGTGCGTTGCTAACATCAATGTCAAAAGAACAGCACAAAAAGCTAGGAAAGAAAGGCAGAAACAGATAAAAAGTCAATTTGACAAACTCTGTGCATTGAACTACAAAATTAATATGACAAGGATGTTACTTTACTCAGCAAGCAGTCCCATGATGATCATAGGTCTTCAACGACAATTATATCTCCAGAGAAATCATTCCCAGTGCGCTTCTACTTCAATCTGTAAAGAACAGCACCAAAAGCTGGAAAAGAGAGACACAGAGAAATAAATGTTAGGTCACTTTTACAGAATGTATGCACCTCACTAGAAAACTAAGATGACAAGGATGTAACTTTACTCAGCATGCAGTTCCGTGCTGTCCACAGGTCTTCAACGACAAGGATGTCTCCAGATAAATCATTTCAAGTACGCTGCTAATATGAATGTGAAAAGAACACAATCAAAAGCTGGAAAAAGAGGGAAAGAGATAAATTAATATAAAATCAGTTTGACAGATGGTATGCGTTGAACTAAAAGATTAAGATGAAAAAGATATAACTTTACTCAGCAAGCACTCACATGATGTCCATAGGTCCTTAACAAAAATTATGTCTCCAGAGAAAAAATTCCAAGTGCGCTGCTAACATCAATGTGAAAAGAACACCACCAAAAGCTGGAAAAAGAGGGACAGAGATAAATTAATATAAAATCAGTTGGACAGACTGTATGCGATGAACCACAAAATTAAGATGACAAAGATATAACTTTACTCAGCAAGCAGTCACATGATGTCCATAGGTCTTCAACGAAAATTATGTCTCCAGAGAAATCGTTCCAAGTGTGTTGCTAACATCAATGTCAAAAGAACAGCACAAAAAGCTAGGAAAGAAAGGCAGAAACAGATAAAAAGTCAATTTGACAAACTCTGTGCATTGAACTACAAAATTAAGATGACAAAGATATAACTTCACCCAGCAAGCAGTCCCATCGTGTCCATGTGCCTTCAACGACAAGGATGTCCCCAAAGAAATCATTCCAGGTGCACTGCTTACATCAATGTCAAAAGAACAGCACAAAAAGCTAGAACAAAAGGCAGAAACAAATATAAAGTCAGTTTGACAAACTCTGTGCATTGAACTACAAAGTAAAGATGACAAGATATAACTTTACTCAGCAAGTTGTCCCATGATGTTCATAGGTCTACAATGACAAGCATGTCTCCAGAGAAATCATTCCAAAAGCGCTGCTCACATCAACGTCAAAAGAACAGCACCAAAAGCTGGAAAAGAAAGACAGAGAGAAATAAATATAAAGTCAGTTTGATACACTGTATGCAGTGAACTACAATATTAAGATGTCAAAGATATAACTTACTCAGCAAGCAGACACGTCATGTCCATTTGTCTTTTACGCATGGATGTCTGCAGAGAAATCATTTTAGGTGCGCTGCTAACACCAATGTCAAAAGAACAGCACAAAAAGCTAGGAAAGAAAGGCAGAAATAAATATAAAGTCATTTTGACCAACTCTATGAATTGAACTACAAAATTGAGATGATAAAGATATAACTTTAGATATTACTTTACTCAGCAAGCAGTCCCATGGTGTCCATTTGTCCTCAACGACAAGGATGTGTCCAGATAAATCATTCCAAGTGCGCTGCTAATATCAATGTGAAAAGAACAGCACCAAAACCTGGAAAAGAGTGACATAGAGAAATAAATATTAGGTCACTTTGACAGAGTGTATGCATTTAACTACAAAATTAATAGGACAACGATGTTACTTTACTCAGCAAGCAGTCCCATGATGTTCATAGGTCTTCAACGACAATTATGTCTCCAGAGAAATCATTCCAAGTGCGTTGCTAACATCAATGGCTAAAGAACAGCACAAAAAGCTAGAAAAGAAAGGCAGAAATAAATATGAAGTCACTTTGACCAACTCTTTGCATTGAACAACAAAATTGAGATGATAAAGATATAACTTTACTCAGCAAGCAGTCCCATGGTGTCCATTTGTCTTTAACGACAAGGATGTCCCCAGAGAAATCATTTCATGTGCGCTACTTCAATGTGGAAAGAACAGCACCATAAACTGGAAAACAAAGACAGAGAAATAAATATTATGTCAGTTTCACAAACTGTAACGCCCAGAACCACATTGCACAAGACCCAACTTACACGGCAATGTCTTCATGGTTGGTGACGAGTCCAAAGGGATGTTCAAAACAATCAAAACGAACGACTTCTTCTTTCTGAAGGATTCTCACAAGGCACAGCAACAACACCTACACGAGGTTGTAAGTATCTTTCTTGTTCTAACCTAAAACAAAGTAAGCACAGCAAAATAAACATGTACTTCGAAGTAGGAGCCACTACCGTTCCAAGAAGAATATTTTCATAACATTTGAATTGAGGCCAAAATGAGCGCAGCTATAAAACTTATAACAAATTAATGAAATTGAGGTAGGTCAGTTATTACGTAGCACACAACGGGCAAACCACTCCACAGGAGAGTAAATTAAACTTGGGCAAAGAACAGCCCAAATAAATAATCTGAAAGCGGAACAGCAAAAGGCTAAGATTCCACAATGGGAAATATAGAATCAGGAGTGCGGAAGCACTAAATAAAACAACAAGAGACGTATTATATACTCAAAATATTCCTAAAGGAAACTCAAGTAATTGCACACCATTACTTGCAAGCACAACAGCATCGCCTAGCAATCCACTTGGTGTTATCAGAAACCCAGAAATCATAATGTAAACATACAATCAGTACGTGATTAGAAAACCCTGAAATAGAGAGAGGGAAACAGACATCAGTTCACCGGACATTTGGACCAGGCTAAATTCAGTGCTCAGGCATCGTGGGTTAACTCACCGATGAGATATTAAAACAAACACTGCGAAACCAGCAAGCCGGCAGACGTCAGCGCATGTCGAGTTTTCCTTACTCCTGAAAGTACAAATCTCTAATAAAATCCTTCCCGATATAATTTCCTTAAATACTGAATAATCCTCTCAACTCACAGAAATAAAATGAAGCATCAACTCACGCAGCATGAGAGACCGAAGCCGACTCACGTAATCATAGCCTAAAAATTCAACACGTGCTGCTCTCAGGTTAGCCTGCCTCGTTTCGGCTACTTCCAGAAATAATCTCAGAAATCAAATCGAGACTCACCTAAAGTCGACAAAATATTCTTAGAAACTTGACACACAACTTGAAATCAATGACTAAATAATACCGTAAGCCAGAAGGCGGATGATAATTAAAGATTAAAAACTCGGGAGACCACTCCATCCTAGATAAGACTCCAGCGCAGACTGACAACTGACAACTGACACCTGACACTGGAAGCATGCTCACCGCCTTCGCTCAACCGGTTTGCCGGTATGGCAAACTTCAAAGCGCGAACTGGCCTTTACCGCCTTTACTGAGCGCCAAGTTTGAACTTAATGAAAAACTTAATCGAGTAGGGAGCAGGCGGGAGATTCAAATGAAGAACCAAACAAAAGGTCATAAAAACTACTTTAACCAAAGGGATACATCATGGGCGAACCGATGGGCACCCTTCGACTTCGGAACGGTATTGATGTGAGATTGAGAGAGTACTCGCCACGAAAGTGAAAGCAGGGAGGGGAGAGGCGCCACCACCCATCTCCTTCTACCTCACTCACTTACTGACTGCTCTCACTCACTCTCACACACATTCACTCACTTATCTCGCTCTCCGACACACACGCTCTCACTCTCGCACACTTTCTCTCTCTCCCTCTCCTCGTTTTGACCTTCAGAGTAGCATAAAGTTACATTGGGAAGACAGAGAGCTGCAAGTCTAATGAATTGCCCTGCTCTACACGCCCCGCCTCGCCCACCGCAGCGGCGCTCCCACCCCCATTCCCACACCAAGCCCACCTACTTTTCCTCATAACTGTTCGGGCTTCCCCGTGCTTGGCCGGGATGGCCCGGTCCGGGGTCAGATTAAAACACGACGAAGGGGATTCCGAAACAGAGGCTGCTGGTACTCCCGGGCCCGCTCTGCTTTGCGCGCCTTGCTCGCATGAGATGCATAAATTTCGCCGTGCAACACGGGTCATGCCTCGCCCCGCCCCGCCCCGCCTCGGCCCGGCCCGCGTACTGGCGCGACCTTGAGAGCGCCTCTTTATCGCGCTGCAACCTGGAAGCTGCAACGCAAGAAGCACACGGCTCAACGCGGTGGCGCGGGTAGGCCTGTGCGATTAATTGAATAATTGGTTCGATTCCAATATTATTATTTTTTAGTTGACCAATTAATTTGGTGATCAATGATAGTTGAAATTGATTTAGTTGATAATCGACTAAAATTTTGCAAAGTAAAACAATTTTCTTTGTTGTACTAATTGATTAGTTAGAGCGTATAGCTACAGAACTATCTTTTTGTTTGTGCTGAAACGCGTCAAATTAAAAATCATTGTTTGTCTCAGGCGCGTACCCTAGTAGAATAAGCGGCGCACGTGCGCCGGGCGGACGTCCGCCCGTAGTGCGGTAGGCGGGCTTGAGCGGAGCGGACCCCGCCTGGACTGCGCCTATGGTGCTTACGCGCGCGGTCTGCGCTTGCGATGCGAAAGTCAATCCCTAAACCCACCCAGCAGGCGCAGTGCTCCGTCACTCCGCGCTGCAGACTCCGCGCAGCGCGGTCCGCGCGAACACGCAGTGGCAGCCAGCTACTGCGCTGCACCTGGCGTGGTTCGCTGGCGCTCGGCCGCGCGGACAAGCGCGGGGCGGACTGCGTGTGACATTCATTCGAGCGCCTCCAGCGCATCCCTGTTGGCGCGCCCCGCTGGCGGCCCGCGCTGCAGACATCGCGTCCCCACAACTGGGGCGGGCCGAGCGAAGCGGGGTGCTGCCGAGCGCCGCCTGGCGGTGCAGAGGCGGCCCGGGTCCCGCGACCTCCGCGCGCTGTCCGCCGCGCGGAGTGCTGGCGGGCATTTGGCGCGGCGGGCGCGGCGTTCCGCTGTCTCTTCTGCGCTGGCTGTAGGCCTGTGCGATTATTAAAAATTCATCGGAATCGACGATTATAAAAATAATCGACAATCGAATCGATTGCGATTATCGGTAATCGACAATCGATAGCCCGGTCGATTAATAGGTTAAATCGATTAATTGGTTTAATTGATTAATCGAAAGCAACCAATAATTGATAAATTTCGATTTATCGACATTTGCCTACTAAGTAATCAAATATTCATCAAAAATTATAAAAGGAGTGTTTTACATTTTAAATCAATGGGTTTACAAAAGGGCAACAAGAGGAAGTTAAAACTAAAAATTTCTTGTTTTGTTTAATGCTGAAGCACAAATTAGATACATATATGTATACATATTTATATAATATAAATACAGAAAAAGCCATCAAAGCAGCTGATAAAATCAAAGTTACATTTTGGGAAACCTCCTATTCGAGAACAAAAAAAAATTGTTGGCCAGAATGGATATCACTCAAGCACGACCTACTTGGGGTGACCACATTACCGCCGTCTGAAAAGAGTGTGTCTGAAGGTGTGCTGCTGGCCATAACTGCCAAGTAGCGCAGTGAGGAAGGAACTTGATTTATAAAAAAAACAATCGGTTCCCAATTAAGAATTGGTTAATAATTGATAATCGATGAACAATCGGTATCTTCGGTCGATTACCGATTATTTCGATTACAATCGGGTCTTAAACAATCGACATCGATTATTAAAAAAATAATCGAATCGACTCGATTACTCGATTAATCGCACAGGCCTAGCTGGCTGTGCGCCTGCCCGATGGCCGCCGATGGCCGCCTATGTAGTGGCGGCCCCAATCGCAGTGTTTTTGTTAATGTCAAGCAATGTCATGAGCTCAGACAAATCTCTAATTTTTTGTGCCCTATTTATTTTGGAAATTTTCCGTGAGTTTTCCCTGATTTCCTAGATCGTTCGCAAATTCCCACAGTCTTTCAGGTTTTCAAGGTTTTCCAGAGTTGTGGTGTGTGTGTATGCGCGCTCTTCCTGGCTCAGAGCCGCAGCCCGCAGCGAGCGCGTAGGCCAGCAGTTAGGTCGGATTCTGAGCGGCACTCACTGTCTGTCGCGAATGTAGCTGTAGCGTTGAACTCGAGAAAGAAAAGAAGCTGCTACCTACCTTAGGTCACTCGAGTATGCTTGCATTTTCAATGAGTTCAGTAGTAGGTGCATTTATTCTTGAAATTTTCAGTTAGTATATTCTGACCAGTTTCCGATCGAAAGCAAGACCGAAGTTTTAGTCTACAGACAAAGTACGACGTCGACGACCCCCCGGAGCCGCCACTGATTTTTTGAAAGTAAATTTCTTGTTTTAAAGTTCTTTGAAAAAATAGCTTTAAAACCCACCACGCCTGCCTTCGGTGCACCAATGGGCGGGGAGGCGGACGAAGCGGCTCGCTCTCTTTCCTTGTCGTCCTCATAGCGAGAAGCGCGAGGAGGAGAGAGACAGCGCGCACCTGGGACTGGAGGGGGGAGGGTGGCGGAGCGTAGTGGGGGCCGCCAGCGCTGGCCGGCGGGGCGGCTCTGCACCAACTATTCAAACCAATCGGTAACTTTTAAATCTGTAAGATGCCTTGACGGAGCTATGGGATGGACGCACAGCGTTTATTTAGGAACGGAGTAGCCTTATTGGACTCTACCATCTCGTTTGAAGGACAAGACGAAATAAGTTTACACTGATAAACAAAGTGTTCAACCCTTCAACACTTTTTATTGTTCAAATACCATTTAAACAAATAAAAGTGTTCAACAGAATTGTTGTGCACTTAAAAGTGTTCAACTCAGAAGTTGTGTACTTGTAAGTGTTCAACTCCCCAGTTGCACACTTCCCTAATACAGTGCGTCCAAGCTAAGGAAGTGTGTAACTGGAGAGTTGAACACTTTTAAGTGCACAACTTTTGAGTTGAACACTTGTAAGTGTACAACAACTATGTTGAACACATTTATTTGTTTAAATGATATTTGAACACTTTTAAGTGTTGAAGGGTTAAACACTTGGATTATCAGTGTAAATTTAGAAAAAAGAAAAAAAAAATTGAGGAAAAAATCTCTAAATTTCTGAATAAAATCAAATTTTCGACCAGGAACAAAACTCGCGCTTCTTCTGTCTTACAGTACATTTCGTTCCTTGGTCTTTTCAGAACATTTTGACATAAGTCCGACCAAAACCGAACGAGTAGTTTCGGAGCTAGATCGGGTCCGCGAACCCCTCCATTTAGGCCCTTTTGTTCGATTTCCGGTAAACGCACTAGGGTGGGGTCGGCAAACCCCTCAGATTCGTATTCAGCACATAGTACATAGATTAAGAAAAAAATGTGCTTTACGTATTTATGCACCGGGTCAAAACCTTGGCTTCCTGGACAGTAATATCTTTCGGGGCTTGGCTGGACTGACTGGGCCAGCTGGCTCTCTGTATTACAACGCTGTTGGTACACTGTGATTCAATTACAGTGACGTCACATTCTTTTTCATGTAAAAACTGTCACATTCCTTTTAATATTAATGTCACATTCTTTTGAATGTGACAATATAATTTAGCCCGCATATTTTGGCCGATTCACATTGAAAAGAATGTGACATTACATTTTAAAGAATGTGACACTTTTCACATGAAAAAGAACGTGACGTCACAGTAATTCAAAAACAGTGTATTACAAACAGAACGGTGTTAGTTTATTTTGTGTCCGAGTGTCCGAAATTCGTGGTAGCTTAACTAGGGACACTGTGAAAAAAATTTCATTACATTTTCATTACATTGTAATGAAGCAATTTTCATTACAATTTCATGACAATGTAATGAAATTTTCATTACTTTTATGTAATGAAATTTAATGACACGTGTCATTGAATCAAAAACACACAATTAATACGGAAATTTCTTCCAACAATTAATCTTCTTATTTTTATCATGCCTAGTGTGGAAATATGTGGTAAAGGGTATCATATTGGACCGCCGTCCTCCGCAGAGGTATAGTTCCAGAGACTCGAACGCTACCAAGTCTGCCGTTGATTAAAAAATAGAGGACGCACGTGAGGACTGAATCATCCTCTTCGTCGAAAGCATCAGAAGTAGGCAGTGGAGGTCATCTCGCTGCCGTTTCTGGTCAGCCGCGCGCAAGAAATTCAATTCGGTTAACGTAACTCCATCTAGCGGCAGAAATCAATACTACGTTATGTCATGAAAATTTCCTAAAAAGTAATGAATTTACAGATGATATGAAATTTCAGAACAGAGTAATGAAATGATCATGAAATTTCAATACACTGTATTGAATTTCAGTGTGTCATGAAATTTCATAACACTTTCATTAAAATTGATCTACAAAATGTCATTAAATTTCAAACATTTTTAACAGTGGATGGTTAATAAGACTTTTCGAGTGTCACTCTTTTTGTTTTCTTTTTCGTCCGCGATTAGCGCATAAAATTTCATTTGCGCTCTTAGTTGAGTGGGGATTAGAGTATTTGAGTACTGTTCGGTGTCATTCGAATCAGTTTAGAGTTAAGAAGACATCAGTGTCGCCAGATGTTAAAAATACATTACATTATCCGAGCAAGTCTGACTTGCTCAAAGAGCGGGCTTTTGCGTTTGCAGAAGACGCAGTTTGAAGTCCATTGAGATGGAATTCAAAATCCGCGCGCCCAGGCCGCGCGCGACGGTAAGTGGCCGCGTTCGACACTTTCTGTTGTTCGTCTCTGTCTTGCGCACGCGTTTCCGCAGAGGGAGAAGGTCAGAGCCGCGGCCGCACAGTTACTCGCTTTGGACGTAGTCCTACCACTGCAACCCCCCACCACCTGCTGTCTGACCAATTGCAGCGCAGATCAGGAGGCTACAGTACGCTTATAGTCGAACACGTGGGCCTTATTGACCCGCTAGGATGAGAGACCATAAAACTGCGTTGGCGACTCTGCCGTATTCCTTCTCTCTGGTCCGAGTCGCTCACCACTTGTCACACCCTCGTCAACGCCGGCCGCGCGGTATCTGGTAAAAGGACCCACCCCGGCACGCCAACCTATTGTTTCCCCGGAAGGGTCCGGTCATTGACTTGGCCTTCCTCAGCGCAGGCCGGCAGTGTGAGCCTCCAACCTCCAACACAACGTCGCTCTCAGAAGGGGCGGGGGTGGGAGGGGCAGGAGGGGCAGGAGGAGCAGGGTGGGAGGGGGGAGCGGGGGGACGTGGAGGGGGACTAAGGCAGGTGCGGGGGCGAGGCGAGGCGGGGTGGAGAGGGGGGGGGGCAGCAGTGCAGAGACACAATGCAGTGTTTGTAATGTGATGGGTCGAAGAACATTCTGTCGGCACGATGGCTCCGTAGCTCAGTAGGTTCCGACCGAAGCGTGAGCGCTGAGTTTGGTATGGCTGGGGATCGAATCCCGGCACTGCCGAACAAAATGCGTATCTCGCGGCCAGTAGGACTGACCCGGCTACACATGAGTCTTAGAGGCGATGGAATGATGAGGAGGGGTGGTAGGGGGAAAAGGGGAAAGGGGGGGAGAGGGAAGAAGGGAGGTGGGAGGGGTGCGAGGAATGACAAGGAAAAGGAGGAACAACTGAAGAAATTTTTTTTTTAATCTAATGTGCCAATGATCCGCGGGAGGCATTCCGCCTCGAGTGCGGCCGGCGCACTGCAGGCGTGATCCGCGCGGCGGAAAGCGGTCGAAGACGCGCGCCTCGTAGTCCGCCAGGAGTGCGCCAGACGCACGCTCGGCGGACTTGCCGCGCGGTGTGTCCTGGCGTTGAAAGCCAAGCGCACCCCGGGCGGAGCGGCTGCAAGCGCGGCAGAGCGGAGGCTGCCTGGCGGACCGGTGGCGGGGCCGCCCTTCTGGTCAAGTGCTACAACAGGCGCGCTTCGCACGGCGGACTACTGGCGGAGTCATGATCGTACACGTCTGCGCCGTCAGCGCGGCGGAGTGCGAGCGAGGTGATGATTGTAAGCGTTCGCGTCAACTGCGCGCCGTTGACTGGCAAGGAATTGCGCTCTTCTGGTCAAGCACCATGCGCCGCGGGTCCGCCGACCTGCGCTCGGCGGAGTGCGCCGTCCGCCAGGCGGACCCGCGGCGGGACCGCGGCGGATGAAATATTCTCTATGGGTATTAAGGGGGGGGGGAGGGGGGCGATCGCCCCCCCCTGTGGCCTCTAGACAGCCGCCTGAAAGGTAGGAAAATTGTGCTACAAAACCCCTGTATGTAGGTAACCTGAAGGGCACCGCCCCCCCTGTCGGTCGGACCTTAATACGCCCCTGGTTTGTCTATTGATTGGTGAAAATTGGTGCGGACCGCCAAACCTCGGTCTTCGAGGTGGCGAGCGCGCGCCCCCAATTGCAATGTTAGTGTTTTGCTGAATGAACACCAACATTGCATCAGGGCCGCGCGCCACACGGCCGTGCGCGACTGCTGACTGCCCTACTCGGATTATTGGGTCGCGCACTCGCGACGCAATTAGCTGACACAACTCCCAATGATTTCTAACAATCGCACAGGCCTAGGCGCGGTCCCGGCCGTGCAGCTAGCAGCCCGTGATGCGCGTAAGGCTGATGAGACCCAGACCAGCTGAGCGGCAGAGTACTTCGCTTTCGCTCAGTGAAAAATCCAAAACCAAAGCAAAAACATTGTAGCATTTCAGTGATTAAATTACGATCTTTTTTAATAATTATAAATTAGAAAGTTTCATTTATTTTATTAAACAATCTCAGCATCACTATTTCTTACCTAAATATAGATATCATCTACAGTAACGCCCCTCCCCTCTGCTACAGAGTCCTTTCGTTACCAACCTTCTAGAAAGAGAAAGCTTCAATTGAACTTTTAACCAACTCGTTTGATTGGAAAAGTTTCGACACAAATTAGATCGCGTTTGTTAAGCAGGCCACGGTGCACTATCGCTTTTTAACGATTAAATATTTTACGAGGGCCAGTATGGACAGACAGAGACAGATTGACGGATAACTACACTTTCAGCTCCCTCCTGCAGGACTAGAGCTTCGCAGCGTTCAGCGGAAAAAAAAACCTGCAGGACGCACGCTCTTTAGCAACAAAAACAAACCAAAATAATGACACACAACGAAATGGAAGGGAGCCTGCGCTTATTTAACTCCCGCACGCCCTCCCCCCTGGGCCGGCCCCTCGGGCCCGCCCCCTGGACCCCCCCCCCCCCCCACCCGGCAACCCCGGCTGCGTAAACAGGTGTCTGCTCTCCTTTCTGCGCCGCAGCGCAGCGCCCTGCAGGGTAGCGTCGCATGGCTCTCTGCGGTGGCGTGGCGCACCAAGACGGCATCTCTTCTTGCTTGCCAAAATTTTGCCATCTCTCGTCATGAGGGCCGAAAATATTGGCGACAATTCATGGTGTTTTATTAGGAATGCCAATACTTTTGGCGATAAAAAAAGAGGCTCAAAACTCGCCTTATGTGCATACGGAGAGTCTAACGCTTTGGTAAGAAAGCGGATGCCGCAGCGCTTATAGCGAACTAATTTCGCAGCTCACAAAGAATTATCTTGCCGCTGCTGCGCGGTCAGCTGTGGAACAATCGTTACTGCAGGGCCGCTCAAGGGGCGGGAGTAGGGGGAGAGGTGCTGAGCAAGGAGGATGACACAGGCCCCACCCCATCATTCCCCCCCCCCCCCCTTCTCCATCAGCCGGTTGGCATTCAGCTACTGCCACTAATTAGGATTGAATTCTGGCTCCACACCGGGTGCTACGGCGTGTGTGTGTGTGTGTGTGTGTGTGCGCGCGCGCGCGCGCGCGCGCATGCGTGCGTGCGTGCGTGCTTGCATGAGACGCATGACTGACGCATCGCACAATTGCGGGGGTATCTGCTAACCGAGCACACAGCGGCTGCGGGGGCTGTCATTGTTCAGACTTCAACCTACCAGCCTGCTCTTTGCCGTAACCTTACACTATTTAAAAATGAAAAATGTTAAGTTGTCCCCCCAAAATGGCGTATTTCGGCAAGTGTCAAAACGTATCGAGAACTTGGTGCAACAGCAGCACTCTAGAGAAACTAATGTGACGAGCATCACGTCAATTGGTGTAACTATTTTTTGTTGGTAACACCACGTGATGAAACCTACGCCTCGCCATGAAATGCGACGCCGCAGCTCCAGGGTATATATGGTATGACGCGCAAGAGGTCTTTAATATTTCGATAATTTTTATCTTTTTCTCCTTATTTCTGATTTTATTCATTTCAGTTTTCATTTTTTTTTGTTCATTTTCTTCTCAATTTTTCGATTTTTTTTTTTTTGTAATATTCTTTTATTTCTATTTTTCCCTCTTGATTTTGATTTCTTAAATTATTTTTTGGAGGCCATACAATGCGTTTTCTAAGTGATATACCCCTCCTCGCCTCGGGCGCATGTCACGTTATAGGTTTTCCCCCGTTGAATACACGACGGCTCCTGGGCGGGGCGGCAGGGCGGCGGGGCGGCGGGGCGGCGGGGCGCGGGACGGCGGGGCGGCGGGGCGGCGGGGCGCGGGGCGGCGGGGCGGCGGGGCGGCGGGGCGGCGGGGCGGCGGGGCGGCGGGGCGGCGGGGCGGCGGGGCGGCGGGGCGGCGGGGCGGCGGGGCGGCGGGGCGGCGGGGCGGCGGGGCGGCGGGGCGGCGGGGCGGCGGGGCGGCGGGGCGGCGGGGCGGCGGGGCGGCGGGGCGGCGGGGCGGCGGGGCGGCGGGGCGGCGGGGCGGCGGGGCGGCGCCGCGACGACCACTGCAGCTGGCCTGTCTGGCGCCGCCGGGCCGGGCGCGCCGGGCGCGCTGCTCCCCGGCCTAACCTAGTCTGGCGTAATAAGGCAGGAACATCTGTCGCACCGCAGACCGCACCGCGCCGGGAGCAGGCAAGCAGCGCAGCTCGACCGGGCAGGGCAGGGCCAGGCAGGGCACCACGGCGCAGGCGCGCCGAAGGACATTTCTCCCGACGAACCGCAGGTCGTAACTATACCCCGCCCGCAGCCGCCGCCGCCGCCAGAGTTAAAATTTTAACGCGATGCTCGGCTCACAGTTACACATACATTACGGTGCAGCGACGGCGAGGCCACACAACCCTCTCTTCCCCACCCGCCCGGTCTTCCCTCTGGCTGGTGCGGGCCAGACGAGCAGGTCGCGGGGCGTGTAAGTTATTTACGGAACATGACGGAGCGGGGCGGGTCCAGCGGCGCGGCGCGGGAGAATCTCGGACCGCAGAAAAGTTATTGTTTGTGGCGGTAGCGCCCCGCCCCCGCCCTGCCCCTCCCTGCCCCGCCCTGCCCCACCCCACCCCCGGCCCGGAGCACCCTGCCCCGCCCTACCCCACTCTGCTTCGCCCCGCCCCGGGCACCACCTGCTCAATCGCAATGCGAGGCCTGCGGAGTTCAGGGGGCTCAGGGAGGGGCGGCGGGGGCACCCGAGCCCAAACTTTAAAGGACGGTGGCGTGGGTGTAGGAGAGGAGGAACAGCAGCAGAAACAACCCATCAGCGGGGCAGCAGCGCAGCACGCCCTTGGAGTGGAGAATGCGCGGTTGGAGGCCGAGGTGGAGCGGGGGCGGGGCGTGGATGGGGCGGGCGAGGCGGGGCGGGGCAAGCATTCATTACGAAACATGTTATTAAACTGCTTACTGCCGCGCACCAAAACTTGTGAAATATTGTTTTCTTTGATTTGATTTTGGCAGCGCAGCCCTGCTGCTGCTGCTGCTCTTGCTTTGGTTGTGAGGCCCCGCCCCGCCCCGCCCTGCCCCGCCCCGCCCCGCCCCGCCCCGCCCCGCAACGCCCCGCCCCGCCCCGCCCCGCAACGCCCCACTCCAGTCCGCCCGTTCTCTCCAACTCCTACGGACGGCTCTCCAGCGCTCCCGCTTTTGTCGGTGGACTCTCCTCCTTAGACATCGCTTGGTCGCATTTTTCTTTTTACTTGATGCGCACGCTTCCAGTTCGGCGGCCCGGCCCGGCGCGGGGGACGTTCTGCTCGTGTAGGTGTCCCCAGCCCTCTCACTCCCCCTCACATCTTTGGCTTTTAATAAAGAGACGCGGAATGCAGGTCACTACCGCTCGGCCCAATGCAAGACAGGGGCAGCGCTAGGAGTACCAGCAGCAGCACCCCAGGGGTCCCCCACTCTCCAAGTGGGTGTACAAAGAGTTGTGCGAGTATTGACGAGTATCCACGAGTATTAGCGAGTATTTCCTGATTTTATTTTTGCGATCATTGGCGAGTATTTGCGAGTAACTAGCGAGTAATTTTTTTAGTGTACCATGCGTGTTTTAGTGGGAGACCCTCGGGAAGATCCTTCAGCGGCACCATGCCGACCACGGGGTCAACTGGAGTATTGTACGACTGTCTTACACGTTGTTAGGAAACTCAAAGTCCACACAGTCCTCTGTGAAAAAAAAAAAAAAAAAAAAAAAAACTTGTGAGGGTTACGAAAAAAAATTCCGTGACGAATATCGTACTTATTCGGGCCAAGTTTGTAATTTATAAAAAGTTAAATATTACAATAAAATTTCCAAAAATTTACTTTTTCTTACCGAGGTAACGTCGTCTATTTATGTGAGCGATTTGTAATTTTATGATTTTTTTTTCGTAGCATTATGATAAATGCTGCATTCTTACAACATAAAATCATGAATACAAAATATAAAATTTGTTCTAAATTCACATTTTAAAATTCGTAACTTGCAAATTTACAAATCAAAATCGTAATCAGAAATTATGTAATATGTCTTAAATTTAAGGATCTTTTTTTTCTTCATAGTGCGTTGCCAGAAAAGTTGGAAATGAGTGGCCCAGCCCAAGTGGAGTAAGGTGGACTGCCTAATAGGTATTTGTGCAAAGGATACCTTTCAGAGCGTCTGATGGGTAGGCAGCATCTAGCTTGTGATTACTAACTGTAGCAATGGGTGGCTGGTTGGCCTATAGGGTATACTCGGCGGTATACCCTGAGTCTTCAACGCACACAGAGAAATGTAATTTGACTTGTCCTTCGGGAGTCGAGACTGTTCGGGTGGCCCCTGTTGGTGATGCGCATTGTGCGGCACTCGCAATATGACGATATTCTTTAAGCTGTGTCACGAACCAGACCTGTTTACACTCAGCAGCACACCAGTGAATTCCGTGTTAAATTTCTTTGGATAAATAATGTCCGTATTACAATCCCTCGACCGTTTATCTGCCTCCGTCTTCCTTATTAAAAATACCCCCTTTCGCCGCCCCCTAATCAGTGCATCTGAGCCGAGCCAGCGCCAGGGCCCAGCCGCCTTTATGAACTTGCGCACAGCCCGGAGCTTACAGTCGAGACACTAACACAACAAAAAGTAAATTAACTTAACCGCAGTGTGCCCGGCCCGGCCCACACCGGCCTTCACCTGTGTGCCGGTACAGTGCGCCTGGGGGTGGCAGCCTAGGCGAAGGAGATGGCCACCAGCCAGCCACCACCCTACCTTGAGGTGTGTAGAAGCTGAGGCGGACGAAATTACTGGAAGATCGCCGTGTTTCGCTTCCGAGGCAGTTAGTTGGGTTGTCAGTTGTCGCTGTGCCTCCCCTCCTCCCCTTTCCCAACCCCGACGGGCGAAGTAGACGACTCAAAACCTCATGGTTGGTGGGAGTGAACACAACAAATTCTTATGTACAATTATGCTTTTATTCAGCTGTCCGCATACTTTTTTTGTTCATTATTAAACACAAAAAAACAGGTTTCTGCAGCTCGGAAAGTTTTCCAGGAAAAGTGAAAAAAAAAGGCTAAAATTGTGTTAAAACACACTTTTTGGGAAGTGTTCATGGCCCAGAACGACGGCAAACGCTTTCTGTGGAGGTGAATAATGAGTAGATCATCAAAATTCACCACAAATTTACAGATTTTATTTGTCAAATTTCGATTTTCATTAACATTATGTATCGAATCTTGAAATTTCCACAATTCTGACCCGTTTCACAACTTCTTTTATATTCCGCATACTACCAGAGGCTAAAAGGAACGTAATTAGACCGTTTCGTATCCTTGTTGTCATCATAAACGCACATTTCATGGAATGAAATTTTTTCCAAAATAATTCACTTTTTACCATAAATGTTATTTTTTCGGAAAATACGAACCCTACGAAATAGTCCAACCGTTCGCAGTCAGTGACAAAATTTTGCAGTTGCGCATGGAAAAAAAAACAACACAAAAACACGCGTGTCACAGAAGTTCACAAATATTCAGCCTAGGGGACAGGCGTGAAAGCCACGCCCCCCCCCCCCCCCCCCCCCCCTCCCAATCCCACCTCGTCTCACATGGGCCGCATCACTCTATAAAAGATGGGGCGGAGGCGGAGCCGCGGTCTGGGGCGCGGCACCATGAAACCGCCGCGCTCTGAAAGCTCTCATCGGTCTTCCCGCTTTCGAGTGCCCCCTCCTCCCCCTCTGAAGTCCCCAAGTGCGATCCATGTGATGTCTGGCGAAAATTTCGGCCGGCCGTAGATGTGCAGCATTCCAATGGCGGCGTTGTATAGGCGTAACCGACAGATGCAAAAGGCTGGACACGTGGTAGCTTAGCGCAAACACCACCGCTACGGTGAATGTCACTGAAGGCTACAATAATCTGCCCTGAATAATAGCAGTAAGCTTAAAGTGAAAATCACAGTAAGGTTTAACAGGGCAAGCGATTTCCCGCTACATTGTTGCCTCGTTCTTTGCGGGGGCATCTCCTTTCCGTGCAAATTTTGGCCTTTTCTCAACGACATAGGACACAGGCTTGTGACGCAGAACTCACAGTACAACTCGCAATTCACCTTGTTTTTCTCTTAAATAATGAGTTGAAACATTTCATGTGCGGGCCTCTACAAAAGACGCCCCTTCCTCCATCATACTCTTTCTTTCTAACGCAACTTGTAGGTCCTAGCACAGTATGGCGAGGTGCTTTCCCCTCCTCCTTTCACTCCACAAAGCCCAAAGTAATGGGGCCCTCCATCCGAGGGGTGAAAAAAGAGGTGAAAAACAAAAACAAAATGAGGCTCGAAGGACGACAAGACGAGGGACCTGCAGTGCAGAAGGGCCGGCCGGCATGGCGTTCCGCCGCGGGGGTCGCCCTGAGCACTGAGCCACCCTTGTGTCCTCCCAGACTCGTCCCCGAGGGTTGCTTGCCGCGCAACGGGCTGCCGCGCAAAACTACATTGATTCCTGATAGCACACAGGGTCGGCCCCGGGCCCTTCGTCATTTCAATGCTAGTAAAAGTTAACACGTGTGCAGTCTGCAATAATTCTTTCCTTTATCAAACCTGTTTTTGATTTCAGCCTTTTCATACTATTCAAAGGGGGTTGTAAAATGAACCTCTCCTTATTACTTTCAATAAAACTTTATTTTTATACAAAGGAATGCATCTTGCAACAGTTATTTACATTTACCGTTACTTGAACGGTTTTGCCGAACTGAAAAAAAAAAAAGGGGGAAAAAACACATTTCGTTATGTACACATCTATATACAGTACAATATTCTGTTTCTTTTTATCGTTCCATCAGTATGTTATTTAGATGGTATAATAAGTAACCCTTGTATATTGCACAATATACTGGATAGGGCCTTTGAAAAAAATTATGGCCCTTTAGGCATTTGCAAGTTTAAAAGTTCTATTCCATAGTCTTTTTGGTTGCCATTCAATAAAAGAATAACCGTTCAAGGGAATCATTGGTAGCTCTCACATATGGCTTACAGGAGTCATCAAATCTTATCAGGCAAAGTGCGTTTAGATTTACAGAATACTTCAACACATTTTTAAATTTCCTCAAAATTTTGTAAAGATAAAATTATGTTTGAATTTTATTGCTATGCATGTAAGACACGATGCACAGCAAATGTCTGGTGATGGCCTTAGAAGCCCAAGAATTCGTACAAAACTAAAAGTCAATTAGGGATTAAATACTCAAGGCCTTAGTTAATTTCCATAACAAACATGCGAGAATGATTAAATTTGAGAGTTAAATGAGGGACATAAATTATATGCTTGTGAAAAGGAAATTTGAAATGGGAGATGCAAGAAATGTAATACATCAAACTGCACTGCTCATGTATCAGTTATAATTTTTCAAAGATAGTTCGCAAAACATCATTTACAGGTGAATTCTGGCTTCAGCTATCAATCCTAGCTCAGATCACTTGCTAGAGAAATTTTCACAGCTGAGAAGAGAAATGCGACGATTGGGACCACAAAACAAAGTCTCCCCATGTACACACTCACGGGGAATAAAACTATGTACAAAAAGCGTTACCATCAGTCACTCACACCCAAGCCAAAAACCAATAACAGAAAAAAAATTTGTACACCCGCACGTGCCTCAGCACGGCGGAGACATAGAATACTGATGAAAATGTACACATTACTACACCACAGTGCACGGCAGCGGAACAGCAGAGAGGCTGCACTCCCGCTCAGAGTGGCTCAGTTCAATGTTGACAGATAGGTCGGCAAAAATTTCCCAAAATGCACCTGTTTGTCTTCCCGAGTAGCCAACAGGCGCCCCAACTCCGAGCCTTGAGGCCTGCTGTGAGAAATTCTACAAGCAGATAATTAGCACTGTTAAACCAAGTGTGCAACTGTTCAACACTTGTACGTGTACAACTTCCAGTCTAATACTCTGCAAACTCAAGTGTGAGACAGTATCACACTTTTTACTGCAGTACCACTGTGTCTCACACTTTCAAAAACTATTTTTTGTCGTTGAATAGCAATCACATTTTAGAGAATAGCATCAGCTTTGTTTCAAAATCCCGGTTAAAACGAGCTACCATGTGATGGGGTTTGGAACAACAATACATTAAATAATCGTAAATTAATGGTTTCGAAAATTTATAGGAACGTTCTTGTTTGCGATCAGAACCCCATCACATGGTAGCTCGTTTTAACCGGGATTTTGAACCAAAGCTGATGCTGTTCTCTAAAACGTGATTGCTATTCAACGACAGAAAATAGTTTTTGAAAGTGTGAGACAAAGTGGAACTGCAGTAAAAAGTGTGATACTGTCTCACACTTGAGTTTGCGGAGTACGTGCTAGTGTAAAACTCGACAGTTGTGCAATTGCAAGGATCAAGCTCGCCAGTTGCTCACTTGTAAGTGTTCAAATCGATAGTTGCACTTGCTAGTGTCCAACTGCCGCGTGCAACACTTCCCTTATTGAACACTTGCAAGTGCACAACTGACGAGTTTGAACACTTACAAGTGTCACAACTGGCGAGTTTGACACATGTAATTGCACAGCTGCCGAGTTACACACTTGCACGTGCAGACTGGGAGTTGCACGCTTACAAGTGTTGAGCAGTTGCACACTTGGTTTATCAGTGAGGACAGCCATAGCGTCTCTCTCCCCCCAATCGAAGACTCAAATTCGAAACTGCATCTTTTTTTTTCCCGTAGGCAAGGCAGGCGGCGATACCCGTTTGCCTGATTTCGTTGGAATTTTTGCCTAATTACTTCTCTGGCAACACTGGCTAAGCTGGAGAAAGAAGGGAGAGGGGCGTATTGCCGTAGCAGGGCAACAGGACTGGCGAGAGTCCACGAAGGTCGTACGGTTCGCTTTGATTCAACACGAGAGCACTTGCCGTCCCTCCCTCCTACCCATTCTCTCTGGGCTCCGCATACGATCCCTCCCTCTGCCGCGAGGCACACAGCGCCCTCGACCACCACCACCGCCGGAGCACCACCATTACGTAACTTACTTGTGTCACACAGGACATATCACATACAGTTTCACTACGAGTAGTGTTCACACCACAACTTGTTATCTTGGCGTCGTCCGCAGAGAGGAGAGGGGTCGCCGGGGCCGCACTACCCGCCCCGGATGCGGAGCGCGGCCTCGCGCGGGGGCCCCGGCCAGCCATCCGGCCAATAGCGGGCGCCAAGAGAGCGGCGCACCCCTCCCGGGGCCCCCCGGAGCCCCCCCGGAGCCCCCGCGGGGCGGAGGCCTAGGGGCCCGGGCGGACCGCAGGCGGGCGGCAGGCGCCCCCGGGGGAGCAGCAGCACGCCCCCCTCCTCCTCCTCCTCACGGTCCTGGAGGCCCTCACTATGAGGCGTGGCCGTGCCAGAGCAGCGCGAGCGCGGCCAGCGCGGCCAGCAGCAGCGCCCCGAGGTGCGACGACTGGTGCCGGCCCTGGCCGCCGTGCTGCATGGCGGCGGGCAGCTCGCCGTTGAGCACCAGCACGCTCACGGTCTGGTGCTGCGCGTTGGACGGGTTGCACTTGTACTGGCCCGAGTCCGAGGGCCGCGCCCGGCGGATCAGGAGCACGCTCGTCGTCGTGTCCCCCCGGGCCGTGGTCACCGTCACGCCCCCGCGCGGCGACTCGTAGCTGATGATCTGCAAACAACAAAGTCTTGTTGTTGTTTCCTCCAGTTGAATGGGCTGCTGTCGTCAATGGCAGGCTATCGCGGTGCTTCCGTACGGAGAAAAAGGTATTCGTTGCTTGAACTCATGTGTGACTTGATTTGGAGCAAAGTAAACTAATTCGTTGTGGGATTGTGCGGATTAAAACCGAGGGACAAGGTACTCGCGTAATCACTCGCACACCCTGGCATGTAATCTTTGCGTAATACTCAGTGATCGAGGCGATATAATCTGAAATCACGGCTTATTAACGGTTATATTATAAATGTAATAACCTAAGGATGTATATACACTGATAACAAAAATGTTCAACTGGCGTGCACATTAAAGAGTTGAACACTACGTTGCACACTTTTAGGCCGGTGCTCTCCAAATCTTAGTGTGTAGTTGTTTGCCACTCAAAACTGCAGAACTATAGAGTTCTGCACTTGCAACTGCAGAGTAACTCTCTAGTTCTGCACTAAAAACTAGATAGAGAGTTCTGCAGTTGCAAGTGCAGAACTAAAGAACTCTTTAGTTCTGCACTAAAAACTGCAGGACAAAAAAGTTCTGCAGTTATTACCGCAGAACTTTAGTTTCACAGTTTAAACTAGCAAACTACTACACACTAGATTTGCAGAGTGTTTGACTGGAAATTTGCATATTAAAAGGGTTCAACAGTAAATTTGAACATTTAAAAGTGTTTAACAGTAAATTTTAACGTTTAAAGTGTTGAACTTAAGAGTTGAACGTGCAGGTTTGGACACTATAAAGTGTTCAAATTTACTGTTTAACACTTATAAGTAGGCAAATTTTCAGTCAACACATGAAAGAGTTGCAACGAAGTGTTCAACACTTCAAAGTGCACGCCAGTTGAACACTTTTATTATCAGTGTATTTGCGTGTAAATTAACCAAAACTGACGGAAAATGAGATGTAATCATGCGTAATAAACGGACGTGCATAATCACTTTTACACTCCATACAGGAGTGATTACTCCCTCGATTAAAACACCTATTCGAGGAGCTTGTGCAGAATTTGTGATGCACAAAAAAACGGCGTGCGAATTTAGGCGGAAACCCGAGCGGGAAGAGCAGTAAAATATTTCCATTGGCGGGAGATTAGACTACTTTGCCTCCCCCTGGCTTATTTATCATGAACACTGGTAAAACAAGTGTTTAATACTACACGTCAATTGACGTTTAAGTTCAAGTGTGCATTTTCTCAACACATTGAGACGTTTAACCAGGTTAAACGTCAATTGGTGTTTATATTTTAAACACTTCCGAAAGGTTTCCATATGGTTTCTATTCGAGGGAGCCTCAACTCCTGAAATCATGTGTACACAATCGCCGTTATTTTCGAAATCATTGTCAAAAAGGATGGATCTATTGCCGAAAAAAAAAAATGATTTGAGTGCGTATTTTGGGCTCTTAAAGCTCAAAATACGCGTGTATTTACTTTACGAATTATTTCTTTCAATTATAAAAGGTGTAATCATGTGGAATCTTGAAATCATGTGTACAAATTTTGGGTGAGTTAAAGGCCCCCTCGTTTCTATTGGTAACATAGAAACGTGTGCGTCCAAGAGTTCAGAATTTAAACGTCTAGCAAACGTTTAAAATGTGCACACCATGTAATGTGCAACATCATAACTTGCACACGTTGGTGTTTAAATTATGCACACTTGTTTTACCAGTGAATGTATTGCATTTAATAATTCTTCTACCTGAACGATGTCGATAAGCAAAATCATCAATGCAGCAGAAAATAAATCTTTGAAAGCCATTTGTCAACGCCAAGGTAGTCTCTCAACGTGCGCGGAAAGCTATGCCCGAAACTTTGGTATATCGGACGGCTGCGGATTCGAGTGGATTGGCTGCCACCCTCTGGCGGCGGAACGCTGCAGCTCGGGCCTGGCAGCAATATGATCTATCGCCGTCGATGACTTTAGTCTGCAGACTGATTCAGAAGATCGCTCTCATCCCTCCGTCCTTGTTGCACCAGTAACGGTGCTCCAGGAGTGCGACGAGGACAGAGGTAGGAACGCGATCTTCGGAATCGCTCGGCTGCTGAGAGCGCCGCGCGCGGCTTACCGAGTCGTTGTGGTTCCAGTAGACGTACGCCGGCGGCTCTGGACTGAACAGGATGACACACGTGAGGTTGATGGTGGAGCCTCGGTCAATGAACAGCTCGGGGCCGCCCACAATCTCCGTCTTTGGTTCTGAAACAAGGGAGCGGAAAATGGGGTTGATGAGACACTGAGATTATCTCATGCCTTTCATCTTTGCGGTGCCCGTGCTGCTACAAACAATCCTCCACCACAAGCGCGAGGAGCGGGACTTTTAGATTTTCCCCTCGAAGGAAAAGAAAGACATTAGTTCCCCTTCCTCCACCCACCCTCTCTCCTTCCCTTCCTCTCTGCTGCTTCGCGAGAGAAAAATAATAAATCGCGAAGAGAGGAATTTTCCAGCGGGGTAAACTCCGTCCGAGGCGGCAGCGCGACAGGGTGGGGCGGGGCGGAGGGGTGGCAGGGTGGGGCGGGATAGGGCGCGGCGCGGCCGAGAGGACACGACAGGACAGTTGTCGGCCTTATCAGCTTATCAGGGTGGCCAACTGAACGTGCCGTAAATCGCCAAGCAGTCGTGCACCCACCAACTTCCAAGGTGGCGTGGCGCTGCAGGCTGGCGTGCCGCGACGGGGCAGCGCGGGGCGGGGCAGCGCGGGGCGGGGCAGCGCGGGGCGGGGCGGCGCGGGGCGGCGCGGGGCGGGGCGGCGCGGGGCGGCGCGGGGCGGGGCGGCGCGGGGCGGGGCGGCGTGGCATGCACACCTTGCACACGCCCAGCGTGCTCTGTGCAGCACACAAGCACCCGCGCACGAAATCGCCCGCAAACAAGAAATGAAAATATTAACACGTGCTTTGGGACCTTTCCGTAACTCGCCATGGTGATTCCGAAAGATGATGGTATTCCTCCACTGTGAAAAATTCTTGTACCGGTACGGGAAAATTTTCCATGAGCTGTAGTGTACAGTTACGATTCATATTGTAATTTTTTTATAACTATACGTATCAACTCAGAATCGATTGGTGAGCCAACAAAGTCAAAAAGTGTATAGTCGTACATGTACGCGAGATGTGTTGTACGTAGTGAATTACAAAATATATTGTACATCTACGGAAATATTTTTCACAGTGTCTGGGGCTAAAATCTCTTACCTCTACCTACGTGCGAGGCAACATCGCGTGCGAGAGATTTGCCACACATGCGGGTTATTGCAGCCCGTCTGGTTCTCTCTGGTCAAGTCAAGCCAAGTTCATCCTGGCGATCGCCGACGACGACGACTTTTGTGGCAAACTGTCGAATAAGAGGCCGGGCTTGGCGCCGCGGCGCCGTCTGAGAGCTTCCGCCTCCGCCTCCCCGTGTATGAGAGAGAGGCAGCAGGACGATGCCGTGCCTTATCTCTCCTTCGGCCCCGCGCGCCGCGCCGTCTCTGTCGCACTCATTACGGCGCGGTGGAGCGAGGCTGTGAGGACGGCTCAGGCAGGCAGGCAGCGCCAACACGCCAACAGCGGCGGCGGGAATACAGTTTTGCGCCTAATGAACTTTTCGCCGGCGCGTCCTCGTTGTCGTCCGGGTGCTGGCGAGCTCGCTGCCTCCGCCGTCGCCGCCGCGGCTTCCGGTGACGAATGGCCGCCATCATTGTCGCCAGCCACCCTACCCCGCCACGCCACGCCACGCCACAACCACCCCGCCTCGCGGCCACAAAGGACGCGGCAGGCTGCTGCTGGGCTGCTGTTTCCGCCTCCGCCGCTCTCCGCGCCACAAGAATTAAAATATCTGCAATTTATGCATCATTGCGCAAAGTGAAATGACGGCCGCGGCAGCAGTGCGCCGCGGAGTAAACAGCGCAGCGGCGTCAAAGGGAAGGCCCAGCAGCAGCACTCCATCTTTGTTGGGCTTTGGAGTTGGAGGCCTCCGCGCCGCGCCAGCAGCGCCAGCGCGCGCCGTCCATTGTCACCGCGCTCCGAGATCACGACAACCATTACCAACATTATCACCAGCGATCACCAGGGCGCTCCATCATTCTCACCAGGCCTGCGCGGTGGCCTGCGGTGGCCTGCGGTGGCCTGCGGTGGCCTGCGGTGGCCTCCTGCGGCGCCCTGCAGTGTCCTGCAGACTCCTCAACCTCCTTTTCCTCCTCCTCCCGCACCCCAGGAGGACCCCCTCGGCCCGGCCACACCGCAGCAGTTGCCAGCCGCCCGCCGGCGCCTGCACATAATGTGGTCAAGACGCTATGCGTGCAGTTTAGTCTCGTGTTCTTACCAACGCCACCACTCCGCCGCCCTCCCCTTCTCTCCCGACGAGTTACGACTGAGCACACTGAGAATATACTTGCGTCGGAATCACAAGAGGAAAGTTATAGGGTTTATTACACTCAAGTAGAAAGAATGCGTACCGTAAAGCAATCAGACTTCAACAAAAAAACATCACTGTAAAAAAGCAGCATTGTAATACGGAACCAACTACGCTGTCCCGTATCTTCGTTTTAGAAACCGACTACGGAGCGCAGAGTACGGCGTCACCGTTCCTCACTTAATCGGTGTGCGGAGGTCATAAGTACGGGTCTTCCGTACCCTATTTTTTGAGTAATGTGGTGCCGTACTTCACTGTGAAAAATTGTCGGTTTCCGGTTTACGGGGAAATTTTCCACGAAGTGGAGTTGTAAAATTACGACCACTTACCGTTAAATTACAAGCAGTACCTACCTATCGACTTGAAATTAAATTACAAGCAAGAATGGGCTGTCGTAAATTGACAACATTTTTCGTAAGTCGTAATTTACAAAATAAATAGTAAGTCTACGAACATATTTTTCACAGTGATTGGCAGTCCGTAACGGGGATTCGAAAATTTCTAGTACGGTGCGCGCCGTAGTAGGAATGCATCACACTACGGTGGACACCGTTAAAGGAATTAGCGGTGATTTCCGTAGTTTTCACCGTCATTATTTTTACAGTGAATTTAAGAATATGAATTTCAGATGAACAGTTGTTCCAGTTCAAACTAACTTTTCACTTCAAGCTATGCGTATTTTGGATTTATTTACGAGTACTAGCAGTATGTATATATTCTCCTCTTCAGAATACTTCATATTTTACCAGTAAAAGTTGACATTTAATTCTGCCGGACTGTATCGTCATTTTACCGAAAATTTTACAAGGGATATTGTGACCTTGCAAACCAGTATTGAATGCTCGCATCACACTTCAACGATAAGTAAAAGTTTGAATATTCCCGCAGGAATAATACACAATCAAAGTTACAGATGAGCAGTAGAAACTCAGGCACCTACACGAGTAGATTATTCACCCGCATTTCTGTTTCCAGTGCAACCTGCTGTCTGTCCTGCTCGCCCTGGACTGTGGTAGTGCCGAGCTGCACCGAACCCAATCGGCCCACCCCTGCATGAAGGTAGTACGTCGGCGGGGATGGAGACGGCGGAGGGGGGGGAGGGGGACAGAGGGAGTAAAGAGAACTCCAGACCCGGCCCAGCCCGGCCCGGCACGCCGAGCTACCCACTCTCCAAACGTTAAATATGAATGGTCGTAAATTTGTCTCTGGGCTTGAGGGGGAGAGGGAGTGGAAAAGAGATGAAAGGGGGCAGAGCGGGGTGGGGTGGGGCGCAACTCGGCTGCATCAATCAATCAGTCAATCAGCCACTCCGACGGGTCCACCGTCTCTGGGGAATATCAGAGCGGCGGGGCGCGGCCGGGCCAGCCAAGGCTGCCGGCAAGTTTGAGGGATAGGGAAAAAAAAAAAAAAAAAAAAACTTTAAACGCCACGCCATTTCTCCCTATTTTCTTTTCCTCCTTAAAAATAAAAATTAAAAAAACAGATGGAAATGTAAAAAGAAATGAGAGCGAAAATAAATATCTGACAGAGAAGGTAGAGGGAGAGAGAGATATGCGGTTGGATGGGGAGAGAGGTTGGGTATGGGAGGGGGATGGCATCCCAGCGCTGAAGAAATGCACTGGAACCGTGGCGGGGGGGAGCGATCAGACGCATGATCAAGTGTCGGGAATGATGGACTGTACGGGATGCGAGCAGGGAAAAAATACGAGGGATGAGAGTGAGAGAGAGGAAGGGGGAGGGATATAGAAAGAGAAGAGAGACCTGGCTGGGGTGCACACTGGGAGGGGGAGGGGGGATATGACTTCTACAAACGAGAGGCGGACAGAAGTATGCGAAGAGCGTCATGGTGTGCCGAAGCGTACCCCGCTCCCCATTTCAATACGAACGCAGTCTAAGGGAGGCAGAGTTTGGGGCGCGGGTGGGACCTAACCGAGCCGATAATAGGAATTGGCGCGAGACAGGCAGGGGGCGCGGCAGCGGCAGCTTGCTGACCGACCAGACAGGGAAAAAAAGGAGAGAGAGAGAGAGAGAGAGAGAGAGAGAGAGAGAGAGAGAGAGAGAGAGAGAGAGAGAGAGAGAGAGAGAGAGAGAGAGAGAGAGAGAGAGTGGGGGCGGTTGGCGTGGGGGGCAGTGCGGGGAGAGAGTTTATATGGTGCTGGGAGAAGGGGAGAGTGTGGGGTGCAGCGCGGAGGCGAGAAGGTGCAAGGAGGGTAGCGCGGGCCGGATGAGAAAGGGGCACGGCGGGAGCACGGCCAGGCGCAGACGGATTAGGAGAGATGATCCTCCGAGTCGGAATGACACGCGTGAAATGCAATATAAGCTCGTCCACTTCTAAGATAGAAAGATAGATGGATAGAGAGCGCTGGGGGCGGCAACGGCGGCGAGTGAAAAGGGGCGCGGCGTACTACTCATTCTCCATCCTATCTCGTGTCGCGGGCGGAACTGTGAGGAATGGAAATTCTATGGAATAGGAAAGAAAAGGGCGTTTGGTTTGTGTGAGAAGAGAAACACAAAAATGCAATACATTTTAAAAATAAAGACGAGATAATCGTGACACATGGGGACCAATGACAAATAATCGTTACATAAGTTGTCATTCTTGTTTGTTTGTTTGTTTGTTTCGGAAAGGTCTTGGACTTGGACGTGAAGAAGGAAAAAAATTAGACCCTGTGTTTTTCCTGACGACGAGTTTGCAAAACTTTTCTGCGTCTACCACAAGGCCGAGGCAGAGGGGGGACGTAAAGAGAGAGAGGGGGGCCGCAGATACGCACTAAGCAGAGAGATAGAGAACCATCGAAAACAAGGAGGGGATGATACGTAAGTTATAGATGGGGCTTAATGCTGTGAGCGAGTTGCGTTTGTCTTGAGATAAGGTGCGGGGAATGCGTACCATGGGAACACCACGTCGCCATATTCCTTTCCCCTGGTCCTTCCCCCGCCACCGAGACCCATTCCCATCGGCGGCTCCCCTCCCCCCCCCCTCCTCCCCCCCGTCTCACCGCACGCACCCCCTGCTATACCCTTCTGCCTTTTCTCCGCCGCTCGAACTTCCCCTCCCCCCTCCCTGCTCTGCCCCCCCCCCCCCCCCGACCCCCCTGCACCGTTTTCTGAACGGGCCTCCTCGAGGGAAATTGAGCACGTTCGCTCACAACAATGCCACGTCAAGCCAGGCGCGGCGCGCAGGCAGCATCAGACCCAGCAGACAGGCAGGCGCCCGCCCCTGCTGTCCCGTCCTTCGGTCTGCCCGATCGACTGCGGCGCGCGTCTCGCTGACCTCCGCTATCGATACCTTTGTATTCAGGCGCGGGATATTTGGAGAGACTGTAGGCTGCGAGAACCTCCGCCTGAAAAGCCTCCGCGGTAAATAACACAGTAAGCTGTGGTGAATCCTCAAAATACACTGCAGAGTTACGGACGGAAGACGTACAGTGAAATTCACAGAAAGCATCTATTAGTATTGGTTGATGTAAGCGGGTTTCTCAGGAAGACGGCGAAGACTCAGAGAAACCGGGTAAGACCGTGCCCGAGAAGCGAGGGGTTGACAACTCAGAATTTTGATGCACACCACTAACAAATTCAACTAATTCAAACTAATTCACTAATGAAAACTAACGCACACTAATAACAAAGTCACAAAAAATTCACTAATCAAACTAAGGCTAAACTAATTCACATTAATTCAGACAAATTCACAATCATTCAAACCAAATCAAAACAAATTGAAGCAAATTCAAACAGATACAGGAAAATTCAAAACAAATCCAAGCTCATTCAAAACTAATTCAAACTAATTCAAACGAATTCAAAACTAATTAACACTAATTCAAACGAATTAGAAATTAACTCACACTATTTCGAAGCACAAATTCACGCTAATTCACACTAATTCAAACAAATTTAGGCCAATTCAAACAAATTAACACAAATTCAAGTCAATTCACAAAAAAGTCAATTAAAATTCAATCAAGCTAATTCAAATTAAAGTCACGAGATCTGTACCTCAAATTCAGAGTTGTTTACCCCCCGCCGAGAAGGGTAGCTTAATACTATGCATTTACAATGTAGTATCGAAATACAAAACAGTTGCCCTGCAAAACCCCATGAAATTCCGAGAAAAAAAGGTTTTTCACCCAAAATCTCTAAAATGCAAAGGCTATAGCCCTGCCATATTTGAGGCGAAAATCATCGAATGTCTCCGATTGCCTTAAAATTCACAGGGAACCTTCGTTACACTCTAGGAAAAGAGTTCCATGGGCCAAAAGCGCGGCCACGGTCTTACTTTTAGAAAAATGAGGAAAATCCCCGCCTCACAATTTCTAGAAAGAACTGCATTTCTGCTTCAAAAACAGCGTTTGCGGGTGATCCTACCCCCAGGGGTTGGTCTAGGAATACAAAACAGTCGCCCTGCACAACCCCATGAAATTCCGAGAAAAAAAGTTTTTCACCCAAAATCTAAAATGGAAAGGCTACACTGTTAAAAATTTATTGTGATTTCCCAGCACTTTCTCGAAACGGAACAATTGTGAAATCGCGACACTTTTCTGTATTCAAAGAAAAACCCTTTTGCTGCCTCAAAGTGAAATATCCTGTCAGCTAGTCGACTATATTTTTGAAGCCTATATCTATTTTAAATACAGAGAACACTTGGAATTGCCGGAAGAGTTCTGACTAAAATACAGAGGCCAGTTGTAATTTCCTGAAGAGTTTTGGTTTAAATACAAAGGACAAAAGTTATGTCCCGAAGTGTTCTAGTTTAAATACAGAGGAATGTTGTAATTTAACCAAGAGGTCTGACAACGTTTTTCATAACAGAGGTGCTGTGAATTTCCAACATTTTTTTTAACAGTGCAGTCGACGGGCTGCATCGGCAGCAGTCTGAAGAGCTTACAGTGTTGGCTCAGCTGAAGTGAACCCATTTCAGCTTACCGCGAACTTTCAGGGAGCAAACCACTGTGTGGCCCAGAACGACACTCACTGAAGCTTACGGTAAGCTACAATTCTGCTGTGTACTTCATCGTAAGATTACAGCGAAAATCACCGCGAGCTTTCATTTACTCTGGGGTGGCGACGCCTTGCCAGGTCCGTCCAACCTCACCACGGCGTATTCAATATCTGCCACAAACCACATTTATCTCCACGGCGTTCACTTCTAGCACCGTTGGTGTAAATTCAAAACCAACCACCTGAGGGGGTCGCCCCGCGCGGCACGCTCAGGGCCCTCGGCGAGCCGAGCACGCGCCTTCCATCCGCGTCACACACAATGGCTACATTATTCAGACCCTCTTAGCGTAGGAGTGCCTCTTTCTTCTTTGCGAATACGGCCTACAACTTTCGATTCCGTTTACCCATTTTCTTAGTTCACGTTTTCCGTTTATTTTATTTTTATTTTTTAGGTTGCTGTAACTGCTTTAATTTTAATAAATTGTTAGTTGACGGGAGTGGCTTGACTAGTTCCCATACTACGGCAAGTACACACCTATACGTGCGTGCTTGCAAGTACACACAAATATGTGTGTACCAAAGTACACACTTCGGTTTGCAGTGTACGGCTGAGAATCTAAAAGTCAGCATTACTGCAATAACACTGTTGAGACAATTGTGCAACTCCATATTTATAATGTGAAAGTGTTCAACTCAACAGCCGGGCGATTGCAACTGCTCATCTCCACGGCTGTGCACTGCTTAGCGTTCGACACGACAGTTGTGCACTTGAAAGTGTTCAACTGCGCCGGACAACACTTTCCTTGTTTAACACTTCGAACTGTTTAACTGTCCAGTTCAACACTTACACGTGTAAAATTAGCAAGTTTAACACTTGCAATTGCTCAACTCTGGGTTGAACACTTGTACGTGTAAACGTTTTTCAGTGGTTCTTGCGTTGAATATCAGGCTTTACACACTGCATGAATAGCAGGCACACCTGCTTGTATAGTGCTCCCTGTTGGATTTTAGGCATAGGGAGAAAAATGTCAATTATGGTGCCTGTGTCGTTCAACAGTATCATGTCCGTTATAATGTGCCGTCCGTCCGTCCGGTTCGTACGAGCTAAGCACGCACCCCCAGAGCAGCTGGAGCACGGCGAGCAAAGTGCAAAAGCAACACGAGCGGGCGGCGGCCGGATATTTAGAGGTGGAGTCGAACATGTTTATCCACCGCCTTCCACATCCTGCACATTATCATTCCAGTTTGCCACAGTTTGCATTGAGCGAGGCCACGGGGCGTGCCGGTGATTTTGGTAAGGGAGGGGCGGATGAGAAAAAGAGAGAGAGGGGGAGAGAGAGGGGGAGAGAGAGAGAGAGAGAGAGAGAGAGAGAGAGAGAGAGAGAGAGAGAGAGAGAGAGAGAGAGAGAGAGAGAGAGAGAGAGAGAGAGAGGTGCGGAGACGGGTGGGTGGAAGGTGGGAGGGGGGAAGAGGAGAAAAGGGGATTCGGAAATGGGGAGGGGGGGCGAAATACTGCACACACCGCAATATAATGGAGCAGAGCGTTGGGGCTCGCTGTGGAGGCGCTGCGCAGCGCGCATGGAATATCGGCAATAGAATCAGCTTCCCCCGCCAGTGCCACGGCGCGCCGATCCGCTCGCACCGCGCTGGCCAGAGGGCAGCCGAGGGCGCTTTTCTGTGTTTCTGGCGCGCGCGCGCGCGTGTGTGTGTGTGTATGCGTGTGAGCGTGCGCTGCTGGAACCGAAAAGATTTTTCTGGTGGGAAACGTTGGGCCAGGCAGGTTCGGGACGGGGCCGGTCGGGGTCGATCGGGGCGGGGCGGTGCGGTGCGTGGCCGGGTGTGGCGCGCGGCAGCTTTGGACAAAGCTTTCTCCTCCGTCCCGTATGCTGCTGCTGCTGAGAGAGAGAGAGAGAGAGAGAGAGAGAGAGAGAGAGAGAGAGAGAGAGAGAGAGAGAGAGAGAGAGAGAGAGAGAGAGAGAGAGAGAGGAGAGAGGGGCGCTGTGCGGAACACGCGAGACGCCCGTCAGCTGCTGCAAAGGGCTCGCGGTCCTGCCGGTAGCAGCGGCGAAGCGCGGTGGGGGATTAGGGGTCAGACGAGGTCCGGTTTCGCTGACTATGTAGATCCCTCACTAACGTAGAGTGGTGGTCGTGGGGGTAGCATCTCCGAAGTTTGGTGTGCAAATATTGTAAATTTTTGTGAAGTTTCGTGAATATTTGTTGAATTTTTTTTAATTTTTGCTCAGATTTTACCTAATTTTTAATGAATTTTTGTAAACTTTCCTGAATTTTTAATTTTTTTTAAATTTTGCTGAATTTTCTGAACTACGAGGTGTACAAAAATTACAGAATTGTTTCCCCCACGGTAGTAAGTATTCCACTAGCATAGATATTTCTTTCCTGCAACAGGCTGAACATAATTTTTTTACTTAGCTCAGGGGTATTTCACAGAGGGCCGCTCGGGCCGCGCAGGCACGGCCGAAGCATTCCGCACTTTTCTCTAGATCTCATTCACACAGCATGGGACCCCTGAAGTTGCTTGTACTTGAACTGTCATACCAGCGTTCGGCGGAGTACTTTCACACGCGTGTGTGCCAGGTTTCTCAGATAACACTGAACAGTACTGCGGGTTGCCAGCCCTATATGGGCACCACAGAAGCCTTCCGGACCTTACACTGTGAAAAGTATTTCCGTAGATGTACAATATATTTTGTAATTCACTATGTACAACATATCTCGTACATGTACGACTTTACACGTTACGACTTTGTTGGCTCACCAATCGATTCTGAGTTGATACGCATAGTTATAAAAAAGTTTACAATATGAATTTAACTGTACAAGACCTCTCATGGAAAGTTTTCCCGTACCGGTACAAGTATTTCTCACAGTGTAACCTTACACTCTCATTTCCTTACGGACTCACTTACGGAGAATTTTGTGCAAGCGTAATATGGATCACAAATCTTCGGTAATATGGGTGAAATCGTCTGTAATATGGATGAATCCGTCTGTATTACAAACAAACCTCCATCCATAATATATGGAGAAAAGTTTTTAATTTCTCCGTAGCTTGTAGACCTAGCAGTCTCCATAATACGGATACATTTTTCCATATTATGGACGATTTGATCTATATTACGGACAATTTGTGGTCCATATTACGCTTGCACCAAGTCACTGTAAATTACGGATAGCACATCCGTTAGCAAATGAGAGTGTAAGCAAGCCCGCACACGTTGCGTGCTCACTGAAACAACTGCATTGTGAGAAAAACTGCATCATACAACAACGGTTTTGAATTAACGGTTTACGATTTTCGTTACCGTGTACAATATTTGAACAGTTTTCTATTGTACTTCGGAAAAACGGTTTAAAACAGTTGTTAAATTGTAGTTTTTCCTCACAGTTTGGTTCAACACCGTTCAACACCCTAAAGTCAAGTCCGTTGCGAGGAGCGGCAGCGGAAGCCATCTTCCTCCTCACCCCCCCCCCCCCCCCTCTATTTCTCCTTCTCGCTGCAGCCCCTCGAGATAAACCGGCAGCTGTTTTCGGACTTTTCCATATCAAGAGAGCATTTCCCCAGCTCACTGCTGTTGGATCGGTTTCATCAGCGGCCTTACGTCATGTTTCCCACCGCCCGCTGGGTCCCTGCCAGTAGTCCGATCTGCTGCACGGTGCTTCTCTACCGTGTAGCAGCGAGTAGCGCTTCCGACAACCGAGCTTTTGGGTGCGCTCGCAGATGGAAAGACCAATGCGCACAATGCGCACACCGCCTCCCCGCGAACGAGGGGGAAGTAACTTCGAAAAATCATTGTACAGCACCCCAAAAATCATTTAGTGAAAATAAAAATAGTAATAAAATCTAGGAGAAAGATACAGATAAATCCGAAAAATCGAGAACAAAGGAGCAAAAAACTGGAAAAAAAATACGAAAAAGGCTGAAATATGGAAGAAAAGATCAAAAAGGGGCAGAAATGTCCCTTGAAAAATAAAAATAAAAACAAAAATAATTTTATAATTCAAGAAGATTAAAAGAAGAAAAAACACACAAAACACTGTGCACATTTTGTATGAGTGATTAGTGATTCACCCCTCGTCCCCCGGGTCTCGCGGTGCTCGCCGCTGGACCTTGCATGCAGCGATTCCAAATGGAGCGTTTAGAGTGGCCGTTGTGTTAGCAGAGGGTGAAGCCGGGCTACTGACACCACCAAGCCGCACACGATTCGCATATGGGCGGCGGGAAAAGTATAGGAAACTCCCGCGCGCGCTGCTGGGCTCCACAGCTGCAGGCCTGTTCCACCCCCAGCCCGTCTCACACCTCACACCTCCCAGCTCTTCACCCTGGCCACGACATCCCCCACTCACTTACTGCCCCAAGGCCTACCCTAACTCCCGCAGCCCTAACGTGTGCCCTGCCTGGCACGACTGCCCCTCCGCGTGTCTAACTTTCTCTCCTCCCGCCTCAACCCTGGTTTCCCTCCGCCAGCACGCCATTCCTAGACAGACTCGACCCCCGACCGACATCCTACACTACCACCCGTTTTCGTGACCGGAAATCGCGAGTCCTGTTTCCCCCATCCCTCCGTGCTGCATCAATCTTGCTCAGGGCAATGCAGTCACGAAGATGTCACACCTCCGGGCGTGACCAGCGGCCTTGACCCGCATTCTACCTCTCTCTCTCTCTCCCTCCCCTGAGGACGGGTGCGTATGGGTGAGTGTGTGAGAGAGAGGGGGAGGGGAGAGGAAAGAAATTATGACTATATGAAAGTGGTCTGGGATTTCCGAAAACCTGCCCCCCCCCCCCCGCCCTAAATATCATGATACGTCCTGACTCTCATATTTCACATTATTCTATTACATATAAGCGTAATGGTCCATAACCATGCAACAGAGATGCTGTGTGCGGAGCGCGGAGTAGGCGAGTCCTACGCGTGCACTCCAAACACCAGAGCCACGACCCTCGCCCTCAAGAGAGCGAGGGTCGTAATGTTGATACAGATACAATTTTTCTGAGACCTTGAACACTGACATTAAAGGAGAAACACATACGATTTTTGTTGAAGAAGATATTTCTGACTCCGTACATTTGCTATGTGCGTACTGCCAGCAATGCGGCTGCGGCTGTGGCTCCTTGGCTGAGCACGGCTCGGCTCGGCTCGGCTCGGCTCGGCTCGACACGGCAAGCAAACACATTTGACCCGGGCTGCTGCTGTTGACTGTGGTCGCAGAGAACCACTTGCGAGTGTCAACTGGGTGCGGCGGGGCGGCGCGGGGCGGCGCGGGGCGGCGCGGGGCGGCGCGGCGCGGGGCGGCGCGGCGCGGGGCGGCGGAGGCGCACCCGAGCTCGCCTGGCCGGACACGACACGGACCTCCTCTCACACCCCTCTCCCGCGCCGGCGTCCCGCCGACACCATCACCGTCACCAGGATCGAACGGCCCGCCCCGCGCCCCCGCCTCACACCTCACCCCGCTGCGTGTTCCCCTGGTGATTACTTTTTAGGGCGATATGCGCGCGGCGCGCAGGCGGCGCAGCTTAAAAATGCGGGAAGGCACGGCATCGCTTTGGGGCGCGGGAGAGAGTCGAGAGACGCGGCCGACGGCGCGGCGCGGGGGAGAGAGAAAGAGAAGCCCGTGTGGCTCCTGCGGGCCCCGGGGGCCCAGTGTGTGTGTGTGTGGGAGAGTGATGGCGATAAACCCACCCCAAACGTGCGGCCTGGGGATTAATTCGATAACCTCGGAGCCCGGCGCGGCCCGACCCGGGCCAGCCCGTCACAAGGCACGCCGCGCCGCGCCGAGGCGCAACCCGGTCGTCCGTCCTTGTCACTCCTTAACGCACAGTACGGCAGAGATTGCCGCAGATCTCACATGGGGGGATTCAAACGGGTGGGTAATATATAGGAACGCGCGAGCGCGGCAGCAGCGACAGGATAGCGGGTTGGGGGAGTCGTGTCAAACCGATAGATTTCGAAATTTCCAACACAGACGGATAAAAGACGTTTAATAGGTGTCTGTCAAAAATCTTCACGTTGCGACGCGAAGTAGGTTATCAGTAGACCTCTTTTACAGATGGATCTCCCAAAACTAATGCACTATACCTAGAGGTAATGTTATCAAAACCCCTTGTTCAATTCGATGGGTCCTAGTAAGAAAGTACGATGTGGTGGTGACGCGTCAGAAGCGTCCGATGTGAAACTACGCTTCAGAAAAGTACGATGTGGCGCGGCTTTATTTCCTCCTACTTTGCTGGCTTATTACTTGACGTAGGTGTGTCGTATCGTATTGTGTGATACCTCATTTTAAAGCCATTTGTCTCGTGATTAAACCAATCTATCACTCAGCAAGACACGACTCTCCTACGCCGAGTAATAGTCCTGTAAAGTAGGGAAAAATAAAGCCGCGCCACATCGGACTCTTCTGAAGCGGAGCTTCACATCGGACGCTTCTGACGCGTCGCCACCACATCGTACTTTCTTACTAGGACCCATCGAGTTTTTTTGCTCTCGTAAGGGGCCATACAAAACAATTATTGACAACGTTTACCAGTGATTTTAGAAGGCAACTCCATTGTCTAAAAATATACTGTTTCGATTCTATGACGGGTGCCTTTTGACGAGTTATTAATTTCTGTCATAAAATTTTCCAAATTTTCATGTGCAAGCCAAAACATTGTCCAGAAACCTCCATAAAGACCGTCTGTCATCAGCTATTTTTTTTTTTGTGGGAAGTTAAACAGCGATGAATATAACAACCGCGGGAAACTTGATATAACACGTACTTTGACGTTAGTTTGAAACACTATTTCCTCTGGATGCTGATGGGCGACTAATGACCTCGGTGCGCGGCGGGCCCGGCCCCGGCCCGGGCGGGCCGCATGTGCACGCTATAAATCTGACCAAAGGGGCCGCACGGCGGGGGAATCACTGTGCCGCGCGTAACAACTCATCTTGAATAATATTTCACAAACGCTCAACTTGTTCGTCCCGAAACTTTCCTCGCTTCGCTCAAGGAAGAAGAGGGGAGACGACGCCTGGGCCAAGCCGCCACACACTGCAAGCAAAACGCTTGCAAGCGAGATTCTTTGGAACGTTAAGAAGAATCTTTGACCTCTATGCTTTGCGAAGAATTACTTCGATTTGCAAACAAGATCGCCTCCGCAAATCTATTGGAGGCCTTCGTATTGCAAAAAATAGAGAACATGGCAAGGAACTACAATTCGAATACCATCGCTGCGTGATTCTTTTCAACTTATTGCTAATAAAATAGTTTGGAATATGAACGAGAGGGAAATAGCTCTGGCATTTTTGTACACCTCGCAATTTAGAAAAACTCAGAAAAATTCATAGAAACTCCGAAAAATAAGAAAAATTTAAAAATATTCATAAAAAGATAACGAAAATTCACAAGTAAAAAAATGACAAATAAAAAATAGAATTCAAGAAAAAATCAGAAAAATTCACTCAAAAAATCACAAAATTTCCCAAAACCTCACAAAAATTTCCCAAAACTCACAAAACTTGTACCACAAAATTCAGAGTTGTTTCCCCTAGAATACAAACCTATTGTTGCGCCAGCACTTTTCAGTGCATCCGCCCCGGCGCTGCGCAGCCCCTCCGCCCTCCGCCCCGCCAAGGCGCGCACATTTGCCTCCGCACGGCGCAGGCCAGGCCCATGGCCAGGCCCCTTCTCTCTTCCCTCGGGCCAGGCGGGCCACATTTTTTACAATCACTTGGCATGTCGGTTGCCATCAGCCCCGCGGACGCGCCTGTCGCCTCTCACGGCCGCGCTGCTTAGTCGCCTGTCGAAGAGCTGCGCGAACCTCGCGACACTCCTACGAATTGCCCCTCTCTTGTTCCCTGTCTCTCTGTGTGGGCCGAGGCTGCTCCTCTGAACCCTATCTTCCCCACCCCACGTAGCACGCTCGCTCTCTCTCTCTCTCTCTCTCTCTCTCTCTCTCTCTCTCTCTCTCTCTCTCTCTCTCTCGCTCTCTCTCTCTCTCTCTGTCTGTCTCATGTTCTTCCGAGCGCTAGCCAATGTTACCCTCTACCCGTCTTCCCGCGGAACACCCCAATCCCCCCTCACTTGGAAATCCCCCTCATCCTCCTGTCTCCCCTACGAGATCCCCCCCCCCCCACAAATCCCACCTCTTGCTGGATTCTCTCGTCACCCCCTTCCCCTTCCACGCTTTGAATCTTCTCGTTGCGCGCGCCTCCAAACGCCCCCACCCTCTCTTTTCCTCGCCAGCCAAACACTTTGGTGGCCGCCGCCTCGAATATTTACGATATTTCCGTTTAAATCTCCCGCGACGCTGGAATCGCAAAGTCGCGCGCGCGGCGTGGTGGTTCCGCGCGGCTTCGCGAGCGAGGCCGACAGAAAAAAAAAGATGGAAAAAATTCAATGCAGAACCAGCGGATCGCGCCGCCCTCGCCGCACCCTGCGCCTACCCCGCGACCAAACGGGCCGGGGGGCTTTTCATCGCGGAGAGTCCTCTTGCTATAACAGGCTATAACCTACCAGCGCCACTAATTCACGGCCCCACCCAGCTCCGCCCCGTCCCGTCCCACGCCGTCCCGCCACGTCCCGCCCCGCAGCCATGGTCGCGTCGCAGACTCTGTTCGGTTCAAACGATGGGGAAACAACTCTGAAATTTTTGTACACCTTGTAAGAAGCATTCAGTAAAAGCCCTAACAGAAAATAGACGTATATAGATGGTCTATGGCAGATCTACCCCGTCTAAATGTTTAGACGTCTATAAATAGATGTCTAAAAGATAGGTAATAGATGTCTCAGGGCATTTAGATCTAGCTGTAGACGTGAAGAGACGGTCTACTTCTTGTCTAACACATCTATGTATTTAGACGTCTAGTGCTAGATGAGATCTAGAGGCCGCGAGACGATCTACTTCTCGTCTAACTCATCTCTCCTTTTAGACGTCTAGTGCTAGATGGGGCCTAGATGCCGCGCGACGGTCTACTTCTCGTCTAATTCATCTATCCTTTTAGACGTCTGGTGCTGGATGGGGTCGAAAGGTCGCTAGATGCTCTACCTCTCGTCTAACTCATCTACGCACGTAGACGTCTCGCTGCAGATAAAGTGCAGATGCCGCGAGACGCTCTACTTCCCGTCTAAAACTTTGACGCTTTTAGACTGAGTCATTTCCAGACTGCCGACACGTACTTCTACCGCCTATGACACTTCATACCGCAAGGTGATGTCTACTTGCCGTCCCGATAAACCCTGATTACGCAATCTATTTACCATGTCGCTCTAGATCTCATATAGATGATTTGTAGATCTTAGTGCCAAAGCTCCCGCTAGATGGCGTTGCAGTTAGCACATCTGCAACTTTACCACTTTTTTAACTACAAGTTCCCTTTTTTTTAGAATATCGATTTTGATTTTGCGGCGTATGTTTCCGCAACTTACGTTGCTATGGACTACGTGCAGTTTTTATTTAAAAGAATCAATCGTGATCCACAAATAATTTATTTAGTCCTAATGCTCGGGAGGCGCTTGCTATGAGGTTTTGATAGGGAGAGGCGACGTTTCCACTGGTAAGTTGTGGAAAGTACGCGCACTGACGCAGTTCCCAGTCTGGGGGACAACGCGTCCGTCTGATGAACCTCCGATCTAATTTTTAAAAGTCTAGAATGATGTCACCTTTCGGATGGCTTGTGTCTACGACTCTTCCTTTCCTAGGGGTTGAAAGGTCGAAACATGATTTGGCATTGCAGAACTCCCCCGTCACAGGTCTATAAACTATCGAGTAGTAGCAGTGGTAGACGCCAATCGGTGACATTTTATCTAAAGCAATAGCCTATTGGTCGTCAACAACAATCTTAATGCAGTCTAGGGACATGGATGTCTAAAAACCCTCTTCCCGCATACGTCTGTTCGATGTCTACACATAGACGTCTAAAAGATCGCACGTTTGCGGCCATTTTAGACTGTCTAATAGACGTCTATGATAGATGGCTATTAGATGGCTAGGCATCTATCCTTAGACCTCTTTTCGACATCTATGGGACGTCTGTTTTCTATTAGGGAGATATTCCGGAAAATTCAGAGAAATTCGGGTACATTAAAAAAAATGTAAAATTCAAGCGAAAATTCAACACAAATTTACCAAAATTCTCCAAAATTTACAAAATTTGTACACCACAATTCCGGAGTTGTTTTCCCCTCAAGTTCGCATTGCGCTAGAGAGCAGGAGTGTCGCGGGCATGTGGGTTCCACACGCCTAGCCAGCCTCCCCTGCAGCCGCCCGCGCGCCCACCCCGCGCGTGCCGACACGGATAGACGGCGTCACGTTAATTTGAAACTTCACCCGAGAGCGAATAACCTACTTTGCATAACCCTTTTGCGGCCTGGATGGTTGGTTTGCTCTGTCACGGCGGCGCTCGTGAGACGATATGGCACAGGAGGAGGAATAAGGGTACAGAGTGACGGAAAGAGAGGGGGAGGCGAATGGAAAGAAAGACAGAGAGAGGAACACACGGGAAAGAAAAGGGGAAGCGGCTTTTTCCGTCATTCAAGACTAGCTGAGCCCCGGCGCCGTGCAGCCTGACAAAACACTACGCCAGCTCGCTCCTCCCCTCGTGACTTCGTCAATCTCTCTCCCTCCCACTTCACCTGCCACTGACCCCCAGCACTGCCGTCTCATTGTTCCGCACTCAATTCAACAAATTGCTTGCACGGCGAAGAGCATTGTGTCGCCGCATCATTGTTGCGATATAAAAGTGGCCTGAGATACTAACGAATACAGTTGTGCGAGGGTGGAGCAACATCTTCATTCAGATGTGTTCGTGGAAATTTTTGCACACTTTTATCGGGCGCGGCCACGACATAGCGCCCACCGGCCGTGGGGTAGGCAAGCCCGCCATGCCTACGTGCGCGGCGGCCGGTAGTATTGCCTACCAGCACGGCGCTACGGGACGAGGAGCACCGCGCCGCAAGCCGAGAGGGAGGGGGAGAGGTTGAGGGAGGGAGAGAGAGAAATAGAGAGAGCCGAGAGCTAATTACACAACGAAATAATCTTTCGGGCCTCTTATAGCAGCCCCGTGTGTGCGTGAATTGAGTAGAAAACCGAGGATTTATACAATTTTGCCTCTATTAGCCAACTCGATCCGATAAAATCAATATTTTTTCTTCACTTATTTTTTTTTCAAAATTGTATCAGCTTAATCAGCGGCGGTGACATTGAGTGCCCTCTCTCGGCTTTGCGGCCTCTCTCTCCCCCTCTCCCCCCTCTCTCTCTCCCCTCTCTTTCTCTCTCCCTCCCTTTCTCCCTCCCTCCATTGGTCCTACTCGGCCGCTTTCACACAACACACCCGCCCCGCCCCACGGACCCTCATCATCAGTCAAATCGGTCACAGAGCGTCAGCGCTGGGCCGACACTCCAAGTATCTCCGCGCCACGCCACCCCCCGCCACTCTCCGCCACGCCACGCGCGATCAGGGCCGCCGCGCCCGCACTGCGCCCCCGAGCGCCAACTTTACGGCCCACCGTAAACATTATTTTACCATAACACACCGCCTCGCCACGTAGAGACGCGGGGGCTGGGGATGTCACGCGTACCTGCGGGGCGGCGCGGGGCGGCGGCCTTGAGAGGGGATGTATGGCTCCGGATGAGTCGGTAAGCTGGCCCACAACTCTTATCAACACGCAGTAATCCGAAAACATTGTTTGTGAGCTGCTAGCTTATATCATGTATTCTTGCTGTGAGTGTGTGTGTGTGTGTGTGTCGCAACCTCCCCGCTCCTCGCTTTTACACCCTCCACCCTCCACCCACCCCACCCCACTCCAACCCCCCCCCTCCCCAAAAAAAAAGACTACAAAGACGGTGCCCCTCTCACCCTCAGCGCGCGACGCGAGGCGGCCTTTGATTCACTTTGGCCCCCCGGCCCCGCACACCACACTCCACGCGCCGGCACACTCGCTCCACCGGTTGCCACAACACGGAGGCCAAACTCATTTCATGAAATAATTTTAGGCGTGTGAGCAAACTTTGCTCTCAGTCAAACGTGCGCGGGCGGGGGCGCTCGCCGAGCCGGGGGACGCGCGCGCGCGGCGCCTGCAGCACGAGCCAAATAAGCAGAGAGAGAGAGAGAGAGACAGAGAGAGACCGCGTGTTTTCTCTCTCCAGCCGGAGGCCACGGCAGCTGGTCGCATCTCAGCCGCCTACCAGTTATACGAGGGGGTAAAGTCATTTCCGAATTTGATGAACAAATGTCAGAAATTATTTTTTTTAAATTTAGAATGAGCTGAAAAGGTAGAATAAAATACGGTAAGAGCAAGACGGAACTAGCCTAAACTGACATGATCACGCCTTCTCGTCCTGAGGCACGCTACAGCCTCAAAGTGGTGGAGGGAGGGGCTAGAGGATGGAGGGGGAGGCCTCCTCTCTCGTCTCTTGCCACCAGAACAGCCCCTACGGCAACGAGCGCGCAGAAACCCAACTGTCGTGTGTTCGCCGCGACACCTGGTCTGGTACTTCAAACCTGAGGGAAGAGCGTGTCGTGGTCTTCTCGAGCGACGTATTGGATAATCGATGGGACCTTGAAATCGTCGCCGGAAATCGCCTACCAGATATGTCATACACGCCAGCGTGAATGGAAAATGAGTTCGGCTAGTCATCACTCTGCTGAAGAAGTCTAAATCTGCAAGGACCTCTTTGAAGAAAAATGTGAAAATTTCTCTTCTGCATATTCAAGACCAGATGCATGCACTACATTCTTTCAAAACACAAATCATGTAGTTTTAGTTTTACAAGCAACGATAATACTCACGCAAAGATTTGCTTTTGGACATTTTGTTGAGCTCTCGTTTCGGATTAAAAAATGTTGTCACGGAACAAATTTGTTTGACTTGGAACGAATAAAAGTATTGAAGGGGAAGTTTTCAATGCCGGAGTTGTAATTAAACGACGTAACAATTGTACCGGTATTCCAGACGCTTTTCTGATATTCAGTTTGACAAGGATATTGATCGCAAAGAAGAAAAGTCCGGAGTATTATGACCTGAGAGCTATCTTTAACAGTGTGTGGGGGCAGGGGGAGGGGCAGCGCGCGAGGAGCCCGTAGCGTGGGCCGCGGCCGCGCCGGGCTGTTCCGGACAGGACCGCACCGCCTTGCAAAACCGCCTCACGTGCTCACGTCATTCCATCCCACCGTGCATCAATATTTGAGCAGAGAGAGAGAGAGAGAGAGAGAGAGAGAGAGAGAGAGAGAGAGAGAGAATGGGGGAGAGGGAGTAGGGACGGAGGCGCAATGCCAAGCCGCGGAGGAGTATACGGGGAGGGGGGGTAAGAGGGATCAGAACATTTGCGGCACCTCGTCTCGTAAGTATAGCTTGCATGTGTAAAAACTGCACTAGCGTTCTTAACGTAAGCACCTCGAGCACACACACGCACTCACTCCCCACCTGAAGCCGATAATTTATCGTTCACAGCCCTGAAACACTTCATTCTTATGGTCTTTTTTTATACGTGGCTTGGTATTTCTGTGTAAGCCTGCTAAACTGATGCTGTGGAAGAAAAAAAAACCCTTTGTGATGATATTTTTTAAAAAAGATGTATTAGTATTACCCATATAGAGCAATTTTATTCAGAATTGCGTATTATATTACAAGCAATTTTACTGAGAACTGCAGTTGAGTTGTAAAAAGAAGTTCATAAATAATTTAGAAAACGTTTTAAAAACTGGAAAATAAAAAAATAACCAGTAAAAAGGAGAGGACAATGACATCGGTTGCCATTGTTTGCACGGACAGATGCCTCTTTATTCAATAAAAAGCAATGGTGCAATTTCAAGACGGGAGAGAAGACTTTTCATGTCTCGTTCGAGTATTTAATTTACGTTCCGATACTGTCGGTAGTGGGATAGACAGGAAATAGGAAAACATGGGAGAGAGGGGGGGGGGCGATAGTGAGCGAGTGAGAGGCGCGGAGAGATTAGGAGTAAGAGACAGAGAGATAAGGCGGAAGGATTGGACGGGGCAATGGGAGAGGAGAGGTGGGCGGGCGAAGAAATCTCTTGATAAGGACAAATTCTTTTCGCTTGCTGCTAAATTAAGCTGTTTGGAGGCCGGCAGTACGAGCGAACCGCCACCCGCCACCCCCTCACCACTCTCCCCCGGCCCCGGCCTAAAAAAAAAGGAGTAGAAAGAAACGTGGGGTTCGGCAGTCTCAATAGCAGATCGCGATCACGTTGACAGGAGAGCCAGGACGGTAAATAAACGAGGGGAAAGGCGGCAGCAGCAACAACAACAATAACAAGGGAAGGGGTCCCACGGAGACGTTTACAATGCCGATATCTCCGCCGGCATCAGTGGAAGTATCAAGCGGACTGTCCCCGGGCCGGGCACGGCCCTGCTGCAGGGGCGCGCGGCGGCCAGGGTCCTTGGAGCCCTTGGAGCCGATCCTTTCACTCCCGGTCCAGGCAGCAGGACGGCTCCCTTCCCCCGACCACCTCCTCCCACCCCAACTACAGGCTCATTTTGAGATGGGGAGATTCCTTTCTGATGACGCCTCAGAGGACCTCCGCCGGCGAGGCACGTCCTCCAAGTGACGACGGCATTCAACGGCACGGAGTATACGTGCGGGCCGCCGTGAAGCCAGGGAAGTAGGCAAATAGTAGCCTGGACACGGCGGTGCATCGAAGCCTGCCTACTGGATACGCATCTGACCTACTTATTGCCTTCACGGTAAAACCAAGCCATGCTAAGTCACAGGGGAATTCTTGAAATCCAGGTTTCGTCTTGGGAGGGGAGAATGTCCCGGGAGAAACTTCAAGGGCCTCTTCTGGATTCTAACGGCTATCACACACCAAGAAAAACGATTTCTCGATATTAGAATATTGTTCTGTATTTATTAATGTACTCGTCTTTTTTGAGACCATTGTGCTTGTTTCGAGAACCTTCCTTTTTGTTACGAGTAAAATGTTCTCGAAACAAGAGAGATGTTAACAAAAATTAAAAGATCATTGCGATCGAGAACTCAGTTTTCTGGGTACAGGGCTCGGTTTTACCGTGCGCCGGGTGCTTCATAGAGCACGTGACAGTATGCGGGTTTGCCGATCCAGCGGGAAGGCTCCGTGGCCGGAGGCAGGCCCGCAACACTTTTCTTAATCGCATCCGGTGCTTTTCTGGCAGTTATAGGTGGTCAAAGGTTTCTCTTAAAAAAGAAAGAAAAAGACAAAACTTCGCGGTAAATCACTTCCTTCTGGGCCCTATAATCGGCCTATAATACTGACCATACAACATGCGTCATACGTCACTCAAACACCACTATAGTTTGCTACCAGCAGCTGTATACCCCTACGCTCCCCGGGCCGGGGCGGCGCCTCGCACGACTTACACGGTACTCTCCCCCCCCCTCCCCCTCCCCCGCACTTCTCCTCGGGGACTGCGAGGCGCGGCGCTCTAGGAGTGGAGCAAGCCTCACCTCGCCTTCTCACCGTTACCTCTCAAAAGCCCCCCCCCCCCCCCCTCCTGCGCCCAAGCCCCGTAGCCCCTTTCCCCGCCAAAGTGGCGGGGCGCGGCGGAAGATGGCGCGTCGCAGGTAACAGTAACACAGCGCCGCGCGGCGACGCGACGCGCCAGGCACTTGAGTTGACACGTCGTGGAGTGCATTACTGGAAGCCGCAGCACACACACGCCCACGAGTGCGACACGCGCCGCCCGGCGTCACTCTCTTTCATGTCTGTCTCTACCCCTCTCTCCCACACTTTGCTTTCCTTCGCGGATCCATCCTGCTCTCCATCTCTCTCTCTCTGTCTCTCCCTCTTTTCATCTCTCCCCTTCACTTCCTTCCCCGTTGAGCACCGCCCCTTCCCTCGCCTCGCGCGCTGCTGGGCCTCTTGTCTTGTTACTGTCGGGGCCGCAGGGCGCTAATCGAAAAATTGGAGACGGCGGGGGGCCCGGGGATGGAGGGCCGTGTCGTGGGCGGAGAGGGAGAGGGGCAGAAGGGGAGAGAGACAGAGAGGGGCGCAGCGCACACCTCCAAATTATTTATCACGAGACGAGGCGCGCAATTCACTGGGCTTGATTGGCACGAAATGAGTGACCTCGCGAAGGAAAACAACACTCCTCGTCATCTCCGGGTATAGATTTGGTCAGTCGAGACGGATTTAGACGAGAAGCAGCAATATCGTCGTATACAGTATACATGCACATAATGTTTTCGTAAGTGTACAATATTTCCCGTTGTCCGCGATTTTTAAATGATGTTATCAGTTATGGTCAATATCGTAAATTTAAAAGAAAAAAATTATTATAATGCTTGTTTTGTTTAAGAACAAGTTATAATACCTACTAAATGTCATCACAATTTTGTAATTCTATAATATGATACGTATCCTGGCTTTACGATATTCTCACGGAAAATCTTTCTGTAAAGCCCTCCCAACATTTCTCACAGTGTATACAAAACCACAATATAAGAAATTTTTTTGGGGGGGTGGGGGGCGGCTTTTTTTCACCCTGCTATAGAACGTACACTATGGTTCCGTTGCGAGAAGAATTTCACGTGCAAACAACAACGGACGGAGGGCCATTCCAGTCCCACGACGTTGTTGAAAGTCCGTCGTTCCGGCGCGACAGAGAAAAGTGGTTTCCTGCAACAAGTGCGAAGCGGGGGGCGGCTAGAGGCTCCTGCTGCTGCGAGCCTCGCCCCAGCTAGCCGCCCCGCACCGCCCGGGCCAGGCCGTGCTACAGTTCCCCAAGGCCTTGCGCCGGAGGCCCAGCGCGCCGCGGTAGAAGCAGCTCCTCAGGTGCCACCACGTAAATGGCCCGAAATCATAACAAACGTCTCTTTCGTGTTCACATCAGAGGAAACGTCACGGAAAAAAAAAACATGCCGGAGTTTTTTTTATTCCCTTTTTTTTTTTTGATTGTTTAATGAAAAACTCTGCCAATTGAGGGTAAATTTTGATTTTTGCACCCGATTCAGCCTTTAAAAAATCAGTTTTTCGTTCATTTTTTCACGAGTTTTTGGATAATTTCTATGTCTTTCTTTTTTTCTTTTCAATTTTTTTTTTACTGCTTTTTTGGGGGCCATACAATGATTTTTCCATGTGACTGTCCCCTCGGGTGCCGCGCAGCTCAGAGCAGTGAGAGGTGATGCGCGCACGGTCAGCTTCAGCTACCCCGCGCATCACGGTGTATTTTAAATACAGCGAAACAATTTAGGCTAACATCATACACACACATAATCTAGCAGAGAGATTACGTCAGCTCGCGTATCTCCTCCGCCTCGCCCCCGCTGGTGTGAAGTCTATTACCGCCCCCCGGATAGGTGCCGTGTCGCGTACCCCCCATCCCCCACCCCCCGCGCCCGATACAGCGAGGCGAGATGTGAGGCAGGCACAGGAATTTCCGACAAGATTTACTGATGACAGGTTCAGATGTACCGCCATGAAAAATTCAGCAGTGTGATGCATAACCAGAGGTGAGTGTGCGTAGGTCGGCCTCCGGGTGGGCCGCCGCGCCGCCCCCGCGTGCACTCCTCACCCTCTCCTCTCTTTCCCAGCTTTCTCTTTCTAAGCCCAACAGGTTTTTTTTTCCCTGCCCCACATTCACGAGGCTTGCGTAGCCATGAGCAAGGAGAGTAATGCACCGGGCGGGCGCGGCGGGGAGGCATCGTGCGAGGCTTCAAAAGGCTATATACACTGCTGAGTTGAGGGAAAGTGGCCGAGCGTGGGTAAAGCACCTCAAAAGGACCAGACCAGGTATTTACCGAGCGGACTGGTCCCGAGGGGTACCCGAGCGCTTGGCCCCCCCGTGCGCCACGTTTTACAATAATGCACCGATGCGCGCGCGCCCTCCACCGAAGGGGGAAAATCTTTAATTTTGAAGTAAATTTTTTCTGAATTGTTATGAATTTTGTAGAAAGTTTAATAATTTTTGCTTAACATTTCTTTCTCAATTTTAGTGAATTTTCCTGGTTGATTTTTCCTAAATTTCTCTTAATTTTTCTGCATTTTTCTGAATTTTACTGAAATACGAATACGAGGCGTACAAAAATTTCTGAGTTGTTTCCCTTCCCCCTTGCCCTCCACTCACCGGCACGGGCCGCGGGACGGGCGTGCCGACGAACAGCTGGAGGCATAACTTGCCGCGCAAATACCTGCCGAGTACGCCCCGCCCCTCCTAGGACCTTGCTATGCTAATAGCATAGCAACTCGGGTGGGTTGCGAAAAGTAGTTAGCAGAGGGAATCACTTTCCAGATTCCTGCTCCCCCGGCTGGGCTGGGCTGGGCCTGCCCCACCCTGCGCTGCCGCACCCATCATCGATATTCCGTGGCGGGTACGCAAGCATAACGGGGTTTGTGGTGGTGGGTCGGAGTACAGTGCTCGCAAGTACAGGCGCATAGGCGCCTGCGAGGAACACTACTATACTCCACCGGACCGGACAGGTGATCCTCGCACATGCAAGCAGAGGAAAATCTTGCATTTATTCTGACCACAGCTACCCGGATGTGGTGGATACTAGCACTCTTACAAAACTGGACCGACGACGGTGAGTACCCGCGGAGTCAGACCAAGGTGGCTGACACCCGTCGAAAAGCGTGTGGAACCGCGCCTGAGGGTTGGGCAGGCAGGCAGATCAGCGCATGGGTCCAATGTATTACCTGTGCTAGGACCTGCCCAGGTGGAACAGACTGTAGTCCGAAAAATGTTACGGGATCCTCTTTCGAGTTCAAAATGAGTTCAATCTGGCTACCTGCTATCCGCACATTACTAGACATCCTCCCAAGGACAACGCGGCGCGATTTTTAAACTTCTTGTAGTTATTGTTGGTTAATAATAAGTCTTAAATCGCGTCGCTCGCTCACTCGCCAATTATGTGTATTTGTATTATAGTACAAAACTCATGTACAAAAGTTGCCCACGGAAACTTAGCCCGGCCTACCCTCAGCCTACACCTGGCCCGCCCCTGGTCCACCCCCGGCCTGCCCCCGGCCCGCCCCCGCCCGGCCCGCCCCCGGCCTGCCCCCCGCCCCCGGCTGGTGGTTGTAGCCCAAAGGAGCTGCATGCCGCTGGCGGGCTCGGGCCCCGTCAGTCTCCCTCTGAGGGAATAAAATTAAGATGCATAAAGGAGAGTTTTTTTTTAGCAGATGATACCGAAGGTGCACTGTTATTCAATTCCTGTGACGTCACGTTCTTTTTCATGTGAAAAGTGTCACATTGTTTAAAATGCAGTGTCACATTCTTTTCAATGTGAATCGGCCATAATATGCGGGCTAAATTTTATTGTCACATTCAAAAGAATGTGACATTAATATTAAAAGGAATGTGACAGTTGGGCTGTGAAGCGGAAGAAGGGGATAAGTCCAAAACCCATACTTTTCAGGAAATCAAAAAAACTATTCACAATTAATTTTTTAAAAATGTTATGATGTAAATGGGATGTGCTTTCATGTAGGATATTACTGCCACTTTGAAGTTTTTCAATATCATGCTCCGTTACTGAGATTTAAGACTTGACTCCTTTTGCCAACGTAAACTTATGGACATTAGTCAACTTAACTCTTTTGACGGGTTAAGAATTTGCAGTCAAGTCATTGGAAAATTGACAAATAGAGTTAAGTTGACTTAACTCTAAATGCATTAGTTGCATAAGGAGATAAGTCATATTAATTATTTTAAACTTTAACATAATATGGAACTCCGGAAGTTTTCCAGAAATTAAGACCATAAAAAAACTCCTTCCGTCAACTTGTAATCTAAAACTCAGCCATATAGTATTGCGTTAGAATTCAAAAGAAATGTGCTTGTATTTTTTGTGCAAAAGGGTATAAGTCAACTAAACTTTTCTGATATCATGCTACACAAGGAGTCAAGTCTACTTAACTCCTTTTGCTTCTGTTGAAATTTTATGAATTTGGGGATAAGTCGACTTACCCCCTTTTTGGTTCATGATAAGTACTGTACAAAACAAGTTATGTCGACTTATCTCTTTTTACAAACCCCTATATCTCTCATTCTATGGGAGATATCCCCATAATATTTGGTAGACACAAGCAGACTTTAGTGCACTATCATATGCCATAAAAATCTCATTTTCGGTATAAGTCAACTTACACCCTTCTTCCGCTTCACAGCCCAGTTTTCACATGAAAAAGAATGTGACGTCACAGTAATTGAATAAAAGTGTAGCATCTGCTTTTACTCTCGATCTCGAAGTAAAACATGGAGACCCCTTCCCCCCATTACAAAGGGCTATACGGATGTAAGGGAAAGGGTCTCGATCTGTCGTCGTTCTGTCGTAGTAGGAGACGTCACTGACGTGTCACTGACGTGTCACTGACGTGTCACTGACGTGTCACTGACGTGTCACTGACGTGTCACTGACGTGTCACTGACGTGTCACTGACGTGTCACTGACGTGTCACTGACGTGTCACTGACGTGTCACTGACGTGTCACTGACGTGTCACTGACGTGTCACTGACGTGTCACTGACGTGTCACTGACGTGTCACTGACGTGTCACTGACGTGTCACTGACGTGTCACTGACGTGTCACTGACGTGTCACTGACGTGTCACTGACGTGTCACTGACGTGTCACTGACGTGTCACTGACGTGTCACTGACGTGTCACTGACGTGTCACTGACGTGTCACTGACGTGTCACTGACGTGTCACTGACGTGTCACTGACGTGTCACTGACGTGTCACTGACGTGTCACTGACGTGTCACTGACAGACTCCTTACCGACAGACACTTCACCGACAGACACTTCACCGACAGACACTTCACCGACAGACACTTCACCGACAGACACTTCACCTACAGACACCTCACCGACAGACACCTCACCGACAGACACCTCACCGACAGACACCTCACCGACAGACACCTCACCGACAGACACCTCACCGACAGACACCTCACCGACAGACACCTCACCGACAGACACCTCACCGACAGACACCTCACCGACAGACACCTCACCGACAGACACCTCACCGACAGACACCTCACCGACAGACTCCTCACCGACAGACACCTTACCGACAGACACCTCACCGACAGACATCTCACCGACAGACACCTCACCGACAGACACCTCACCGACAGACATCTCACCGACAGACACCTCACCGACAGACACCTCACCGACAGACACCTCACCGACAGACTCCTCACCGACAGACACCTCACCGACAGACACCTCACCGACAGACACTTCACCGACAGACACCTCACCGACAGACACTTCACCGACAGACACCTTACCGACAGACACCTTACCGACAGACACCTCACCGACAGACATCTCACCGACAGACACCTCACCGACAGACACCTCACCGACAGACATCTCACCGACAGACACCTCACCGACAGACACCTCACCGACAGACACCTCACCGACAGACACCTCACCGACAGACACCTCACCGACAGACACCTCACCGACAGACACCTCACCGACAGACACTTCACCGACAGACACTTCACCGACAGACATCTCACCGACAGACATCTCACCGACAGACACCTCACCGACAGACACCTCACCGACAGACACCTCACCGACAGACACCTCACCGACAGACACCTCACCGACAGACACTTCACCGACAGACACTTCACCGACAGACACTTCACCGACAGACATCTCACCGACAGACACCTCACCGACAGACACCTCACCGACAGACATCTCACCGAGAGACACCTCACCGACAGACACCTCACCGACAGACACCTCACCGACAGACACCTCACCGACAGACACCTCACCGACAGACACCTCACCGACAGACATCTCACCGACAGACATCTCACCGACAGACACCTCACCGACAGACACCTCACCGACAGACACCTCACCGACAGACACCTCACCGACAGACACCTCACCGACAGACACCTCACCGACAGACACCTCACCGACAGACACCTCACCGACAGACACCTCACCGACAGACACCTCACCGACAGACACCTCACCGACAGACACCTCACCGACAGACACCTCACCGACAGACACCTCACCGACAGACACCTCACCGACAGACACCTCACCGACAGACACCTCACCGACAGACACCTCACCGACAGACATCTCACCGACAGACACCTCACCGACAGACACCTCACCGACAGACACCTCACCGACAGACACCTTACCGACAGACACTTCACCGACAGACACTTCACCGACAGACATCTCACCGACAGACACCTCACCGACAGACACCTCACCGACAGACACCTCACTGACAGACACCTCACCGACAGACATCTCACCGACAGACACCTCACCGACAGACACCTCACCGACAGACACCTCACCGACAGACACTTTACCGACAGACACTTTACCGACAGACACCTCACCGACAGACATCTCACCGACAGACACCTCACCGACAGACACCTCACCGACAGACTCCTCACCGACAGACACCTCACCGACAGACACCTCACCGACAGACACTTCACCGACAGACACCTTACCGACAGACACCTTACCGACAGACACCTCACCGACAGACATCTCACCGACAGACACCTCACCGACAGACACCTCACCGACAGACATCTCACCGACAGACACCTCACCGACAGACACCTTACCGACAGACACCTTACCGACAGACACCTCACCGACAGACATCTCACCGACAGACACCTCACCGACAGACACCTCACCGACAGACACCTCACCGACAGACACCTCACCGACAGACACCTCACCGACAGACACTTCACCGACAGACACCTTACTGACAGACACCTTACCGACAGACACCTCACCGACAGACATCTCACCGACAGACACCTCACCGACAGACACCTCACCGACAGACATCTCACCGACAGACACCTTACTGACAGACACCTCACCGACAGACACCTCACCGACAGACATCTCACCGACAGACACCTCACCGACAGACACCTCACCGACAGACACCTCACCGACAGACACCTCACCGACAGACACCTCACCGACAGACATCTCATTGACAGACACCTCACCGACAGACACTTTTCAAAGGTGTGACTAACGGACAAACTCCGGTCAGCCTACTGAGTGGCGCTTCGCATCGCGAACGAGCTGTCTCGCTGCCGCTCGACAGCTCGTTCGCTCGCTCCGCGAATTATGATATTAATGTGAAAATGAGGCAGTTTTGATATCATAGTGACTGGCATGGTCCACCTGGGTGCAGGCGCAGTTTTGTGCTGTTCCTATCTGTATTGCTAAAGCTCGTGTCCGGGCAGAGGGTGTTTCAGAGCCATACATCGCATAATTACGGGGCCACGCGTGTCGCCTTACGGCTAGATCGGGTGCGCGCCCCGCGAGGGGGAGACAACTATGAAATTTTTGCACACCTCAAAATTTACAGAGAAAAAATGAGAAAACTTGCAAAAATTTAGAGGAATTCACAAAAATTCAGGAAAAGTCAGGGAAAATTCAGGAAAATTACGGGGGCATTTACCAATAAAAAGGTATAAATCAAGTGAAAACTCACAAAAATTCTATAAAAATTCACAAAAATTTTCTGGAGTTCACAAACATTTACAAACTGTGTACCAAAATTCATAGTTATTTCCCACTCGGCACTCCGCACACCGTTAGGTGTTCTCTGAAACTCCCAGTTCGTGCCGCGGAAATACACGGCGTCGCACTGGCTACGACGCAGGGGCCGCGCTGTAATGGTCACGAGTATTGCTTACCTCAGATGCCTTTTGCGTCTCAAGCTAGCTGCTGACCCGGCTCCCCCCACACACACACACCACGCCCGAGCCCGCCCCGCCACGTCGTTAGCATTACTCCTAGCCACGTGGACATACAGCACGGGGCACGCAAACCCCACGAATCCATTTCATTTTTCGCGGAGCGAGCGAACGAGCTGTCGAGCGGCAGCGAGACAGCTCGTTCGCGATGCGAAGCGCCACTCAGTAGGCTGACCGGAGTTTGTCCGTTAGTCACACCTTTGAAAAGTGTCTGTCGGTGAGGTGTCTGTCAATGAGATGTCTGTCGGTGAGGTGTCTGTCGGTGAGGTGTCTGTCGGTGAGGTGTCTGTCGGTGAGGTGTCTGTCGGTGAGGTGTCTGTCGGTGAGATGTCTGTCGGTGAGGTGTCTGTCGGTGAGGTGTCTGTCAGTAAGGTGTCTGTCGGTGAGATGTCTGTCGGTGAGGTGTCTGTCGGTGAGGTGTCTGTCGGTGAGATGTCTGTCGGTGAGGTGTCTGTCGGTAAGGTGTCTGTCAGTAAGGTGTCTGTCGGTGAAGTGTCTGTCGGTGAGGTGTCTGTCGGTGAGGTGTCTGTCGGTGAGGTGTCTGTCGGTGAGGTGTCTGTCGGTGAGGTGTCTGTCGGTGAGATGTCTGTCGGTGAGGTGTCTGTCGGTAAGGTGTCTGTCGGTAAGGTGTCTGTCGGTGAGGTGTCTGTCGGTGAGATGTCTGTCGGTGAGGTGTCTGTCGGTGAGGTGTCTGTCGGTGAGATGTCTGTCGGTGAGGTGTCTGTCGGTAAGGTGTCTGTCGGTAAGGTGTCTGTCGGTGAAGTGTCTGTCGGTGAGGTGTCTGTCGGTGAGGTGTCTGTCGGTGAGGAGTCTGTCGGTGAGGTGTCTGTCGGTGAGGTGTCTGTCGGTGAGATGTCTGTCGGTGAGGTGTCTGTCGGTAAAGTGTCTGTCGGTAAAGTGTCTGTCGGTGAGGTGTCTGTCGGTGAGGTGTCTGTCGGTGAGGTGTCTGTCGGTGAGATGTCTGTCGGTGAGGTGTCTGTCAGTGAGGTGTCTGTCGGTGAGGTGTCTGTCGGTGAGGTGTCTGTCGGTGAGATGTCTGTCGGTGAAGTGTCTGTCGGTGAAGTGTCTGTCGGTAAGGTGTCTGTCGGTGAGGTGTCTGTCGGTGAGGTGTCTGTCGGTGAGGTGTCTGTCGGTGAGATGTCTGTCGGTGAGGTGTCTGTCGGTGAGGTGTCTGTCGGTGAGGTGTCTGTCGGTGAGGTGTCTGTCGGTGAGGTGTCTGTCGGTGAGGTGTCTGTCGGTGAGGTGTCTGTCGGTGAGGTGTCTGTCGGTGAGGTGTCTGTCGGTGAGATGTCTGTCGGTGAGGTGTCTGTCGGTGAGGTGTCTGTCGGTGAGGTGTCTGTCGGTGAGGTGTCTGTCGGTGAGGTGTCTGTCGGTGAGGTGTCTGTCGGTGAGGTGTCTGTCGGTGAGGTGTCTGTCGGTGAGATGTCTGTCGGTGAGATGTCTGTCGGTGAGGTGTCTGTCGGTGAGGTGTCTGTCGGTGAGGTGTCTGTCGGTGAGGTGTCTGTCGGTGAGGTGTCTGTCGGTGAGGTGTCTCTCGGTGAGATGTCTGTCGGTGAGGTGTCTGTCGGTGAGGTGTCTGTCGGTGAGATGTCTGTCGGTGAAGTGTCTGTCGGTGAAGTGTCTGTCGGTGAAGTGTCTGTCGGTGAGGTGTCTGTCGGTGAGGTGTCTGTCGGTGAGGTGTCTGTCGGTGAGGTGTCTGTCGGTGAGGTGTCTGTCGGTGAGGTGTCTGTCGGTGAGATGTCTGTCGGTGAGGTGTCTGTCGGTGAGGTGTCTGTCGGTGAGATGTCTGTCGGTGAAGTGTCTGTCGGTGAAGTGTCTGTCGGTGAGGTGTCTGTCGGTGAGGTGTCTGTCGGTGAGGTGTCTGTCGGTGAGGTGTCTGTCGGTGAGGTGTCTGTCGGTGAGGTGTCTGTCGGTGAGGTGTCTGTCGGTGAGATGTCTGTCGGTGAGGTGTCTGTCGGTGAGGTGTCTGTCGGTGAGATGTCTGTCGGTGAGGTGTCTGTCGGTCAGGTGTCTGTCGGTAAGGTGTCTGTCGGTGAAGTGTCTGTCGGTGAGGTGTCTGTCGGTGAAGTGTCTGTCGGTGAGGTGTCTGTCGGTGAGGTGTCTGTCGGTGAGGAGTCTGTCGGTGAGGTGTCTGTCGGTGAGGTGTCTGTCGGTGAGGTGTCTGTCGGTGAGATGTCTGTCGGTGAGGTGTCTGTCGGTGAGGTGTCTGTCGGTGAGGAGTCTGTCGGTGAGGTGTCTGTCGGTAAGGTGTCTGTCGGTGAGGAGTCTGTCGGTGAGGTGTCTGTCGGTGAGGTGTCTGTCGGTGAGGTGTCTGTCGGTGAGGTGTCTGTCGGTGAGGTGTCTGTCGGTGAGGTGTCTGTCGGTGAGGTGTCTGTCGGTGAGGTGTCTGTCGGTGAGGTGTCTGTCGGTGAGGTGTCTGTCGGTGAGGTGTCTGTCGGTGAGGTGTCTGTCGGTGAGGTGTCTGTCGGTGAGGTGTCTGTAGGTGAAGTGTCTGTCGGTGAAGTGTCTGTCGGTGAAGTGTCTGTCGGTGAAGTGTCTGTCGGTGAAGTGTCTGTCGGTAAGGAGTCTGTCAGTGACACGTCAGTGACACGTCAGTGACACGTCAGTGACACGTCAGTGACACGTCAGTGACACGTCAGTGACACGTCAGTGACACGTCAGTGACACGTCAGTGACACGTCAGTGACACGTCAGTGACACGTCAGTGACACGTCAGTGACACGTCAGTGACACGTCAGGGACACGTCAGTGACACGTCAGTGACACGTCAGTGACACGTCAGTGACACGTCAGTGACACGTCAGTGACACGTCAGTGACACGTCAGTGACACGTCAGTGACACGTCAGGGACACGTCAGTGACACGTCAGTGACACGTCAGTGACACGTCAGTGACACGTCAGTGACACGTCAGTGACACGTCAGTGACACGTCAGTGACACGTCAGTGACACGTCAGTGACACGTCAGTGACACGTCAGTGACACGTCAGTGACACGTCAGTGACACGTCAGTGACACGTCAGTGACACGTCAGTGACACGTCAGTGACACGTCAGTGACACGTCAGTGACACGTCAGTGACGTCTCCTACTACGACAGAACGACGACAGATCGAGACCCTTTCCCTTACATCCGTATAGCCCTTTGTAATGGGGGGAAGGGGTCTCCATGTTTTACTTCGAGATCGAGAGTAAAAGCAGATGCTACACTTTTATTCAATTACTGTGACGTCACATTCTTTTTCATGTGAAAACTGGGCTGTGAAGCGGAAGAAGGGTGTAAGTTGACTTATACCGAAAATGAGATTTTTATGGCATATGATAGTGCACTAAAGTCTGCTTGTGTCTACCAAATATTATGGGGATATCTCCCATAGAATGAGAGATATAGGGGTTTGTAAAAAGAGATAAGTCGACATAACTTGTTTTGTACAGTACTTATCATGAACCAAAAAGGGGGTAAGTCGACTTATCCCCAAATTCATAAAATTTCAACAGAAGCAAAAGGAGTTAAGTAGACTTGACTCCTTGTGTAGCATGATATCAGAAAAGTTTAGTTGACTTATACCCTTTTGCACAAAAAATACAAGCACATTTCTTTTGAATTCTAACGCAATACTATATGGCTGAGTTTTAGATTACAAGTTGACGGAAGGAGTTTTTTTATGGTCTTAATTTCTGGAAAACTTCCGGAGTTCCATATTATGTTAAAGTTTAAAATAATTAATATGACTTATCTCCTTATGCAACTAATGCATTTAGAGTTAAGTCAACTTAACTCTATTTGTCAATTTTCCAATGACTTGACTGCAAATTCTTAACCCGTCAAAAGAGTTAAGTTGACTAATGTCCATAAGTTTACGTTGGCAAAAGGAGTCAAGTCTTAAATCTCAGTAACGGAGCATGATATTGAAAAACTTCAAAGTGGCAGTAATATCCTACATGAAAGCACATCCCATTTACATCATAACATTTTTAAAAAATTAATTGTGAATAGTTTTTTTGATTTCCTGAAAAGTATGGGTTTTGGACTTATCCCCTTCTTCCGCTTCACAGCCCAACTGTCACATTCCTTTTAATATTAATGTCACATTCTTTTGAATGTGACAATAAAATTTAGCCCGCATATTATGGCCGATTCACATTGAAAAGAATGTGACACTGCATTTTAAACAATGTGACACTTTTCACATGAAAAAGAACGTGACGTCACAGGAATTGAATAACAGTGCACCTTCGGTATCATCTGCTAAAAAAAAACTCTCCTTTATGCATCTTAATTTTATTCCCTCAGAGGGAGACTGACGGGGCCCGAGCCCGCCAGCGGCATGCAGCTCCTTTGGGCTACAACCACCAGCCGGGGGCGGGGGGCAGGCCGGGGGCGGGCCGGGCGGGGGCGGGCCGGGGGCAGGCCGGGGGTGGACCAGGGGCGGGCCAGGTGTAGGCTGAGGGTAGGCCGGGCTAAGTTTCCGTGGGCAACTTTTGTACATGAGTTTTGTACTATAATACAAATACACATAATTGGCGAGTGAGCGAGCGACGCGATTTAAGACTTATTATTAACCAACAATAACTACAAGAAGTTTAAAAATCGCGCCGCGTTGTCCTTGGGAGGATGTCTAGTGAAAACATACAGCACGGGGCACGCAAACCCCACGAATCCATTTCATTTTTATTTTTGACTAACATAACGCGAGGCGAACACCAGAGTGAACGAAAAAAAAAGAAGGGGAAAAAACGAACGGGAGGAAAAGTGGCATGTAAATAAATAATAACCAAAGCCTGAATGGAGAACGAATAATTTGTCTCGGCTGCGCGTCACTGCTCACTAGACTGGTCCAGCAAAACACCTTTTTCAGATATCAAACGCGTTCGTGGTCTCAAATCGATGGTTTTGGTTAGTAACCCACAGATCCGAAGTCGTTTTACTCTGCGATAAACCATGGCCGTGCCCCAAGGGGCCTAAGTGGGGCCTAAATGAGTCGAAATTCAAAGTATGAAAAATTTGTATTGAAGTTGGCCTTATGGGTAAACACGTCATTTTGCGGCCCTCTGGGCGAAAATTTCGTCCGTTTTGCCGTATCTGTCGTAGTTTTTGAGATATAGACAATTTTTTGTCAATTTTGGAGCTTTTTTGAAAACATTCCGAAAAACTCCTCCTGAAGTCCTAGTTTTGGGTCAAAAGTGTCGAAACAGGGCTTGTTTATATCAGAAAGACGAACTCTGTCAGAAAAAAATTTGCGCGGGGCAGGAGCACTTGAGTAGCGCCTTGCAAAGTTGCTCGAAATTGCTTAAAAATGGCTAAAATTTGAAAAATCAAAATTCCACAGGGACGTCCCACCGCCCCGCGCAAAATTTTATCTGATAGAGATCGTCTTTCTGATGAAAACAAGCCCTGATTCGACACTTTTGACCCAAAACTAGGACTTCAGGAGGAGTTTTTCGAAAGGTTTTCAAAAAAGCTCCAAAATTGACAAAAAATTGTCTATATCTCAAAAACTACGACAGATACGGCAAAACGGACGAAATTTTCGCCCAGAGGGCCGCAAAATGACGTGTTTACCCATAAGGCCAACTTCAATACAAATTTTTCATACTTTGAATTTCGACTCATTTAGGCCCCACTTAGGCCCCTTGGGGCACGGCCATGGTTTATCGCAGAGTAAAACGACTTCGGATCTGTGGGTTACTAACCAAAACCATCGATTTGAGACCACGAACGCGTTTGATATCTGAAAAAGGTGTTTTGCTGGACCAGTCTACTGCTCACCGGCCCACACTCACTCCAGCCGACGACAGAGAGCACGGAGGAGAGGGAAAGGGAGAGGGGGGAGAGAGAGGGAGAGAGAGAGCGAGGGGGGGAGAGAGAGATGGGGGAGAGAGAGAGAGCGAGTGGAGAGGGTGTGAAATGAGCGGGTGTGAAAGGGGCGCGATAAGGGGTGGGTGAGAGGGGAGGAAGGGAAGGGGTGTGATATCCATCCCGAACAATAGGCCTTTTGTAGGACCCGGGGCCGGCCGGCCATCAGGGGTGGGGCTGGGCGCGAGTATGGCGAAACCTTGTCTGGACATTGACGTAGGTCACGCTCACCCCCGCGGGGAGGGAGCAAGGGAGTGAGGGAGAGACAGAGAGAGAGAGAGAGAGAGAGAGAGAGAGAGAGAGAGAGAGAGAGAGAGAGAGAGAGAGAGAGAGAGAGGGAGACAGAGAGGGAGACAGAGAGAGAGAGAGAGAGGGAGACAGAGAGAGAGAGAGAGAGAGGGAGACAGAGAGAGAGAGAGAGGGAGACAGAGAGAGAGAGAGGGATAGAGAGTGGCAGAGAGGGACAGACGGAGAGAGGGAGACAGGTAAGGAGAGAGAGGAGTAGTGGTTGAGGCAGAAGGGGTGAGAGGGAGAGAGGAAGACACAGAGAGAGCAGAGGCCGAGAGGGAGATGGAAGTAGTGATTTCTCCGGTGGAGAGGCGTGGCGAGTGATTACGACACACACCGTGCCCGCGCCGTCTTTATCATCCCCGTCACGACCAGCGGCAGCGACAGGACAGGAAGCCGCAGGAGGCGAAGCGGAGCGAGGGCCCAGATCCGGCCTCCAGGCCGGAGCCCACCGGATGCGGGAGCTGGGGCCCGGCAGGACTGGCGGCGGGACCTTCCTGGTATACGGGAGGATTCCAGCGGAAATCGGCGCGGCGGCCTCCCATTCGCTCCCTCTCTCTCTACCTCACACTCAACACTTGCCACCCCTCCCCCCCTCTCTCTCTCTCTCTCTCTCTCTCTCTCTATCTCTCATGCACTCTTCTCCTCCAATCTATTATCTTTCTCTCTCTTGAGCACACACACGCACGCACGCACACACATACACGGAGATCAGAGCTGTCAAAACGTCCAATTAACGGCTGCACTACAGGGTGACAATATATCAAAGCACCACTTTTGTCGTTGTTTTGCTTTCTCGGCGCGGGGCTCACAGATTACGGGCGAATCGGTCCACCCCGACGCTCTATATTTGCCACGCTCGCAAAATGAGAGTACGAGATAGAAAGGTTGATGGACAGAGGGGCAAAGAGGAAGACAAACAGAAAAAAAGGTAGAGAGGGCGGATGAAAGGGCAGTAATGCGTTATGGTCACTTTAATTTCCTAGCCAAGCCAGCACTGCACTTACTTTAGGAGCTGGCTCGTGAACGTCTGACGCAACGCAGTGTATACTCTGTCACCTTACCTGCACCAGCGAGTGACCGCCCTCTGCTTTGGTAAATTATCTGCTTATCTACCTCTGAAATTTTCTATTTTAAAAAAATAAGTCGAACTCTTTTTATAGACTTGCCAGGGAGAGAGACGCTTATAGCGGTTGCTATGAACGTTGTGCTGGAGTAACGCGCGCGCGCACACACGCCGGGCTTGCCTCCTCCCCCTCACAGACACTCACCGACGACGCTGAGGTGGATGAAGTGCGACAGGTGCGGGGTCGTGGACACCTGGCACTCGTAGATGCCCGCGTCCCGGTGCTGCGGGTACTTGAGCTGCAGGATCCAGTCGTCCGACTGCGCCGCGTGGGTGGCGCGGAAGCGCTGGTCGTTGGTGTACGTGTACCGCGCCACGGTCAGCAGGTGGATGTCACGATGCCGCACCCAGGACACCTGCAACCCACAGCGGAGAAACACGAGCGTCAGTCATCTCCAGGAAGAGTGCGTGGCGTCAACAGTAGGGGAGGAAGGAATCCCAGCTCTGTTGCACGCGCAGGAACAGTCCACGCTTTGAGCGAATGAGAACACTGAAAGGGATTATGCAGACGCAGCAGGCACGGCGATTTATCAAACCTTGACAACGCGAGTTTGAAATAACGCCAGAAGTTGTAAATTTTGGGCTTGGAACAGCGACAACCGAACTGTTGCGTAAGTGTGACGAAGTATATTGCGGCATATAGAATGTTATAGCTGCCACCGCACCCCACGCAACGAACAATTTCTCAAATGGCGCGCGCGAATGTAAAATGCAAATGCGTGGTAGGTTTCGCGCACCCAGCGAAACGATGCTACCTCTTTTTTCTCTTTGCCAGATAAAGAAAAGGGATTATCCGTGTGCGGGTGTCTGGAAGGCGTGGCGAGCAGACACCGCTGCAGGTGGATTTACTGCGCAAGCAGTAGCAGCGGCCCTGGCCTCCCGGATAACGACCAGCCGTTGTTTGCAGTGCACACCGTGATTAGGCGGCTGTGCGTAAGAAGCGGGGCGTGGCGGGGCGAGGTGTCTCCCCACCCAGGCTTGAGGCGGTTGAGGGTGCCGTGTAAGGAGTCGGGTGTCGGGTGCCGCGCCATTCCGCTTCCCTTCCCAGAAAGTCCCCCCCTCCCCCCATACCCCTCTCTCCTGCCAACCCCTGGCGCACCAAACATGGCGGAGAAAAGAGACGAGAATACTGGGTGGAACAACCGGGCGGCCAAACTGGCAGACAAACAATGCCATAAAAGCATCCTTGAAATTGCCAGCGGAAGATTTCCGACCTCCCCTTCGCTGTCCCCATCGGCGTGCTGCCCCCCCCCCCCCCCGAGATTTCGCGTGAGCGCACATCTTACCACCCCTGTAGCCCGCCTTGGCACCCCCCCCCCCCTTGCCCTCCTCCTCTCATCCCTTCCCCTCTCCTTATAAGACTATCCAAGTTTGAACATCAGCATGTTTACCAAGTTCCACGTTTGGGTCCAAGAAAGGTGCGGATGGGGAGGCGCGAGGAGCAGCACGGGGATGGCGCAGCGAGGATAACTCAAAGATATAGTGGCACTCCGGCTTGATTGTACTTCTTCAAAGCACCGCGGAGGTGTACAGGCGGCGACGAGCATCCTGCAATATATGAGAGCGTGGCAGGCAGGACCCGCGGTGGAGGCTGCGGCCGCGGGCCGCGGAAGCTATCGCGCGACTTTGATTAAATTTACGGAGTACATTTCTAGTTTGACGCGAGCACTCGGTAAACATGCTGCTGATGGCCCATAGCGTTTGCGTCAACACGCGAGGAATACGACCAGCAGACAGATCGTATACACTTCTGCCCCCCCCCTCCCCCCTCCCCAACCGGTCCCCACTTCCGTTAAAATCTAAATCATCCTTTATCCTCGCCTCACACGCAGCCCCTCAAAGTCGCCGTGCCGCGCAGTGAGAAGATGGGGCGACAGAGAAGGCGGCGCGAGGCGGAGACACTCGTCCTCACACAAACAGACAGCGGGAACGGAATTAAATAAGACGGCCTCGGCTCGCCTCCGCACCGCCTCCCCCTGGCGACTAGCGGAGTAACACCGCTTAAACCACAATGACAGTCCCTTCCAGCTACACGCTCAAAATGCTTCCCTGCTTGCCAGAAAAAGGTTTTCGCAATTTTGAAGTCCAGAGCTGCTACCTCGCCTCCACAATTTTCAGCGCTTGATACACTCTCGAACAGCAACGCTGAGCGTGTCGGGGCGGGGACCTTCGCCAGCAGACCCTGCCCGAGCTGATGAATTTTTGAAGACCTCTCTTCTCTTTCTGTCAGCATATAAACTAACAGGCGGCCTGCCTCAATCCCCTTGGTCGCGAACGCCGAACGGGTACAAGGTCAAACACTGTGCAGGGAGCAGAGAGGGAACAAAGAGAGAGGGAGGGAAGCAGGAGGAGAGAAGCACGCCGGAGAGGGAGGAGAGAGGGAGGGAGAAGAGAGCGTGCGTGCGTGCCGCGGCAAACGTAGCATATGTGTGAGTGTGTAGATTATAAAGACAAGTCCAATGTATGGCATTTGCCTGAGAAGTAGGTCGCGGGCTGTGCACTACTCCGGCCTGCTGGTTGGTAACAAGCGCAGGGCTGCCGGTCCACGCCCACCCCGGGCATCGAGGCCCCCGCCGCCCCCGCGGCCCCCGCCGCTCCCCCAGGGCCCCCGCACGACTAGTTTACAGGACGCCCTGCCCTCGCCGCTCCTTTATTGCCCCGCAGCTCTCCTACCTACGAAAATACTGCCCAATTTAATTTTCCACTCCATCGGTCGGGAGCCGAAGTTTCCCCCACCCCTGCCCCGCAGCCCACTTCTTTGTTTCGCATGGCGGGACAGACGGCAGCCGCTCATCACAGCGGGGTGGGGGGCCGGCAGCAGGGCCACATATCGCTTTGCCCTCCTCCATTTTTTCCCCCGTCCCTTCCTATAAAGCACTTTAATTTAGAGGACGGTATAGGTGGTTGGTAAATAGAGAGAAAGGAAAATCAAAGCACAATAACCATGTTCACCTTAGGGCCGGTCGCCCAGGCGGGGAGGCGGGCATGCCTGAGCGTGGGGCCCGCCTCACTCGCCTCAGCCCCCTGCGGGTCCCCCAGGGCCCCCGGCCCGCCACGCCCCGCCCCGCCATGCGGTGGACAAAAGGGTTATTGTGCGCCGGCTTTGGTGCGCGTACAGCTACACCAGCGCGGCCACCGAAACTTTTGCATTAGTTTTAGTCGCGTCGCTGCTGCTGCCCCTACCGCAGAATGAGGGCGCTTACCCAGAGGATACATGCTGCCCGCTTGAGAAAGCATTTCCACGTTTGCTGCACCAAATCAAAATCACCGCGACGAATCAACCAAATTATTCTGATTCTTCTTCACGACTGTATCGACAGCAAGAAAATCCATGAGGAGGACAGTACCATTGATAAAAAATACGATTTCACGAAATCCTGGTAGGCACGAAGTTAATTAATGTTTCTGTTTCACTAAATTCTTCGGTAGAAGATGGTTTATATAGAAATTTTCTTTAAAAATTCTAGCCTTATGGGTCATGTTGCTAAATTTCTTTTATCTCAAGGTCACTATAGTTCAGTGGGTCACATGCCACATTTTAGCTTTCTAGCTGAAACGATTTAGAAGTTAGTCTCTCAGTAAAAATCGTGCTATCAGCTTGATTTTTGAACTGTAGGCTCGTTGTGCAATTGGCATTCGAACACTGCTCGTACATTTTTATTCTAACATGTCGTTCGAAATTTTATTTTTTGAACTACTGTGCATGAGTAGAATCAACAAGTCCCCGGCCCCGCCGGTCCTCATCCCCTGCGCGCCGCGCCGAGGGGTCGAGCTGCCTCAACAATGGTGACTCGGCTCGGCTCCCCTTTCCACGCTGTTTTCCCGAGACAAGTCGAGTATTACCATAGAAACGGAGATTTTAGATCGAAATTTCTCAAAATTGGCCACCAACTTTGGGCTGGCATTTCAGCAGTGAACCAAGGAGATTGAGTTCTACCTCTCTGCCAAGTCTTATGAAAATCGTATAGAAAAATCAGGATTTAGGTAAGGGGCCGTGCTAATAAAAATCGGATCCTGAGACAAAACCATAAGGCTACTTCGTGCCTAAAAAAATACAATTACTTTTTACTATATCAGTAAAAATGTATAATTCGCGCGTCGGGGCGTAACATACGCCAGTGACACAATCCCGCCGAATAATATTCTGCCGGACTTGCTGCTCGTTGTCTGAGAGTGCCAGGCTAGCTGACACATCGCGAAAAAAATTGGTTCTCTACTTAGCTCGTTTTCGAGGAATGTTTCATCTGCTGATAAAGCAGTACAGCACAGCACTTCCGATAAAATACCTCTTGGCGACAGCAGTTATGTGTGGCAGCAGGTAGTAGTTGTGAGGTGAACAGGCCGCCCCCAGCCCACCCGCTCGGGCCAGGACCTCCGGTCTGGCATTATAAAGCAGTTGTTGTGCCGAACCGCTGCAGTCCCGGTGCAGCGCGTGGCGCTACAACAGGGCTAATGGCGGCCGGTCCCGCTCCGGCCGCGGGGCAGAAAAAAAAAATGACAGACTGTCGTAAAATAGCGATTACGCCGCACTCGCCACACGAGCGCACTTGTGGAGCACGTGAAAGACCAGCAAACGGGTGCAGCCGGGCAGGAAGGCAGGGCGGGCCAGGGCGGAGCCGGGTCTGGAGAAGCTCGGCTGCTGCAAGCAGAGACCAACCAACCCCCCCCCCCCCCCCTTTTCCCTTCCCACGTCCCAAGAAGCGCCTGGATGTGACACAATAGAAACTTGATTGGTAATACCCACTTTATATTGCCCACCTGACGTGCATCAGTGCCCCCTCCCTTTCCCCCTCCACCCCCTTCTTCTTCCCTCCCAGCCCAGCTGCCAGACGCTACGAACCTTTCTCTTGCGCAGAGTTGCTCAAGCACACTGTGAAAGTTATCTTTGTAGATTTACGACATATTTTGTTAACCACGATTTAGGGAAAATGTTGTTAATTTACGACAACCGATTCTTGCTCTTAACTTAATGTCAGGTCGATTGGAGGTGCTTGTTATTTTACAAATTGTAATAGCAACTTTACAACGCCCGTGGAAAATGTTCCCGTAAACTATTTTTCACAGTGAAAGAATGAAGGGCACTGCCTTCTTAACCCACATATGCCAAGTATAAGAAATTTGAAGGTCCCGCGAAGAGCTTACAGAGACACGAGGTTATGAGTTTGAAAATTTGACGCACTTCAGTAGATGCGCACTAGAAAACAGAGAATAACTAGAACTAAACGTCACATCTAAAAACCGCTTGGTGAACATTTCGCAGAAAATATTCTCATATTCTTACGCAATCCCCAAGGACTCTAAATTCCCATGGCAAAGACGGAGTAGGGGGAAAGTGCCCCTCTTTCCGTTTTATGGATCCGTCTGAAATGTCCCTGAAGTCGAGACAGAGCAGCGCACGTGGTTCTGGCAGGGGCAAGGATGGGGAGCTCAGAGCTGGCCGTGTCTGCTGAGTTCGCGGCATCTCTACCTAGAAGAGCATGTGAGTTGTGCATGAACATCTCAAGTTCAATGCGACGCTCAATCCAAGCCTATATTAGCCTTGCACAAATATCATGTGTGTTTCACTTATTTAATTAAGTGAGGCATAAACGACGACTCTTTCCAGGTGTGCGAGAAGCTAACACACCATATTTTAAAAGTCGAGTGGTTTCGCAGCTCTGACAAACGCGCAAACAACACGTCAACGCTCTTCGCCATTTGAGCACGCAGATTGCGGGGGAAACAACTCTGAAATTTTTGTACACCTCGTAATTCAGGACAATTGAGAAAAATTTAGAGAGATTCACAAAAATTCAGGAAGAGTCAGGAAAAGTTCAGGAAAATTCACAAAAAAAAAGAAATTCAAGCAAAAATTTTATTTAATAGAAAATCCCCCCCCCCCCCAAAAAAAAATATACGAAAATGCACAAAAAATCACAAAACGTGTACACCAAATTTCCCAGCTGTTTCGCCCTCGACGCAGACACTCATGCACCGCACCGCATCCCCTGGCCGCTGCTCCCGCTGCACGCGACAGCTTTTTCCCCTCCAGTGCGCGGCTGTTCCTCGAGACAGAATGACAGTCATGAATCAGCATCAAGCTCAAGTGGGCCACGCCGCGGCGCCGCCAGTCCCGCGGAGGACGAGTGTGGAGACGAAAAGAGGAACGGGAGCGTCGATCCCCGATTTCGGTCGCCAAAAACTTTGGGGCGGAGTGTTTTGCTTGGCCGGCGACGGGCAGGCGGGATGGAGCGGCGCGCGCTGCTCGCTAAACGGCCGTCGAGGGAGCGACAGATCTGCCAAGGGGGTATATTCTCTTCTGTAATGCCCTCTGCAGCTTCTTCATGCATTACCAGGTAATAACCGCTAACTAATGCGGAGATGTGACAGATAATGCTCAAAATTGTTGAATACCAGAATACCATGCAATCTCGAGTAGTTCCACGAAGTCTGTAAAAGACCTCTTGCCAGAGTGCGGCAAAATCGGCAAATTAGGCCGGCCGCCGAGGCCGCACAGCGGCCTGAGGACGCTGCCTCAGGCCGCAGTGCGGCCTGCATCAGGCCGCTGCAGGTGAGAGGCGAGGAGAGGAGCTCCTCCCTGGCTCCCCTCACCTGCAGCGGCCTGATGCAGGCCGCACTGCGGCCTGAGGCAGCGTCCTCAGGCCGCTGTGCGGCCTCGGCGGCCGGCCTAATTTGCCGATTTTGCCGCACTCTGCCTCTTGCCGCGAATATTACTTTCTAGGACGTTTGATAGCATCCATGTTTTTGTATGGAAGATAGATTAAAAGACCCAGACCGACCCAGCAAGACCTAGACCTGTTCTCAGTTTTCCCCATTTTTCCTCCTGCTAGACGAAACAGGACCCGGTTCGTAACAGTATCATCTGCTTCCAATCCCGATCCTGCTCTACTAAAATTGAAATAATATATTTATTCATTTCACCTAAAAAAATGCGCGTGATAGTCCACATTGTAGACTATTAGAGCCAAAAAATAAAATGTCCCGCGCGAGATCCGGAAAGAAAATATTCCGACAGCGGAATGCGAAAAGCCCTCTTCACTCCCAGTTGGCCGCGGCCGGCTGCGCCTGGCCAGTACAGCACCTGTGTAGCGGTTGTCTCCCGCCCCCGCCCACCCCGCCCTGCCCCGGCCCGCCTCGCAGCCCCAAGTGGCGGCTGTGGTCGACACACTGGCGGACAGCACACACACTCGGACTTGAATGATTCAAACCGCCCCGCATTTCGGAAAGAAACAAGCACCCTGCTATATTTTGTCCCGCTGCTCTCTTCCTCGTGCCGCTGGTGCTCTCGCTCTCACACGCTGGGCGGAAAACCAGCCCTGCACCGAGAGCACACCATCACACGCTCAGGGGACACCCAGCGCGCTCGCTCCACGGCGCCCCGCGTGCGTCACATGTCAGGGACAGACATCGAACAAGAAGAAGTGCGTTTCGGGACAACGCCTACTCCCTGCGCTCCTGGGCTCCCCTCTACCCTGCTCCTGCTCCTACCGCAAGACAACCCCCATTACCATGAGCCACCACCCCGTCCGCGCCGCGTATTTAGAAACCCTCACTTAGTTGGGGCGGCTCCACACGCCCACACCCCACCCCACCCCCTTACGCACAATGATTTTTAGAAGTGTTTCCCCTCTTGACTTTCCCGATTCCGAGCAAGTTAGGTCAGGTAAATTTTAGTTCGATCGGGTTGAATTTTTGACGCTATACTACATTTTTTTTTCTGAATGCGATCAGAGCGCTGACGTAACCTAGGTCGGGCTGCCCACAGGTGTCGATTGTGCTAGCTCAAACCTATCATACACTTAGTCAAAGTGTGTAAAAGTGGCGGGGGGTGGATGGAGGTGCTGAACTCGCTGAGGGTTTCTAAACAGGCGCCCAGCCCAGCCGCACCCTCCAACGCAGCCTCTCCTCTCCATCATGAGTTTTCTCTGGCTGCTTCAGTATATGTACCTTGATTTTGTTTTGTTTCTTTATCTCCCTCCCTCCAAGGAGGAAGTGTGCGGGGCGGGGCGGGGCGGGGCGGGGGTGGCCCTGAGGGGGCGTTCGGGTGCACTGGCCGAACAACGAGAAAGCACCGCATGCCGACCCGACGCTTCTGATATTGCCTCTCTCCCCTGAACCTCCCCTCACTCCTCCACCGGCCCTCGCTGCTCCAGTTCAACATTCGGCATTGCAAGCCAACGGGCCGGAGATATTTCTGCTCATTCCGGGGACTCGTTTTATTTGTTTTCCTCCGGGGCGTCCCCTCCGGTCCCGCCGCACCCTGCACCGCTGCTCGCGAGTCGCCGCGCCACGCTACGCCACGCCACCTGGGCGGCGCGGAGGCGGGCTGTATTTATTTATTATACTCTGCTGCGCGGCTGCGTGCTGAACAGTACAGCCGGGCGAGGGCGTAGGTGCGCGCGGTCGCCACGAGACACCTCGGCGCCTGCCCCGCCCCGCCCTGCGGCTGCTGGTCGCAGTGCGCGTGGGAGCACGAGTGGTCAAACAAGGTCAAGGCGACAAGGGCAGTCGATAAACCCTTCCAATAGCGTGCGAGTTAACACTACATTTTTCCACCGATTTTGTACGGAAAACGCACAAATGAGATCAGTCTTGCTTTGACTTTCAGCTCCAATAGGGACACTATATTCTCAATACCGCTACGCGTAGGTATTAAACCTAATGAAAGGTGGTTTACTGCTTCGTGGCGCATTGTTATAAGTCTTTTTCTACTTCTCGCTCATACCTCCTTTATCAAGTAATCACTCGCACAAAACTCTGTTTTCTGCTCGCCTAAAATTTAGCGGGTGGGAAGCAAATGGCTGGCCAATGCCACGTCGGCCGCTAGAGCACCGCAGGTGATCTGTGTCATATCTCCCCTGGGGTTGTAACTTGTCATTTTACACGCAATTCGAAAATGCAAACGTGCCATGAATGAGATGCAAAAAGAATAATGTAATAACTTATATAGCAAGGACACTCCCGCGGCCAAACGAGAGAGTCCCGCCAACAAATCGCCATTACATTAGAGGAAGGGAAAAAGATAGAAACGAAATTTCGCAGCTGTCGTGCCACACGAAATCTGCATACCATTATCACCCCCACTCTCACCTGAGGCACAACACGTACGCTGAAAAAACAAAGGTGGCACGTAGCACGCGTCAGGGGGGACTACTATACTGCCCTACTGCTCTCGTGCCTTCACGGAGGCACGATGACCATTAAGGGTGCGATTTGAAGCACTCCTTGTTCCTACAGGAATCTTTCAAGGTTCTATGATGTGCCATTCCTTTACCCCCAAAAGTGACCTGGGTCGAAAAAAAAAAAGGAAAAAAAAAGCTACACACGCAAAAAAATATGGTTAGTTGAGGGAAGAGTTAACAATTTCACGCCGATGGCAAGTAACGCATCAGTAAATAAGTAACATTTTTAATACTGGCAGCAAAGCATCACGCTTGGGTTGTCTATTGTCTATATGTACACATTATCTATTCCATCGAATTTGAAGCCTCACTGAAGCGCTGGGGGGCAGCAGCGCTCGATCCACTCGGGAAATGAAAGTGGGAGGAAGAGACGAAAAGGGGGAGGGGGGGGCAGAAGCGTGGCAGGGCCAGCATCGACGGTTGGCGCGCATTAGATTCCGTCTTCATATCCTGTATCAGAGCGTACTGTAGCGGGAAAAGAAGTTCGGCAGCAGCAGCAGCCAGGGGAGAGAGAGAGAGAGAGAGAGAGAGAGAGAGAGAGAGAGAGAGAGAGAGAGAGAGAGAGAGAGAGAGAGAGAGAGAGAAGCAGTAGCGGGGGAGTGGGGCAGGAAATGACGGCCGTCGACGGGCGAGACGAGTGCGTCGGACCCGAATGAGCAGGGAGGGGTATGAGGCACGCGGATTGTCTAATCAGGCCTTGACAGGATAAGGGGGAATAAAGGGTAGGGGCGCGGGGCCTGCCGTCTCATTCCGAAAATCGCTCTTGTACCTCCGTCCTCGTCGTACTCATGGCAGTGCCCAATGTTGGGGGTGGCGAGGCCCCACGAGTGCGTGAAGGACAGAGAGCGATCTGAGGCGGGCGGCCCGCACGACGGGCGCGGGACGGGCGCGGGACGCGCGGGACGGGGATAGGATGGGACGGGCGTAGTTTCCACGCGGAAGGTCCGGGGAGGCCATTATTAAGGTTCCGTTTGTGTTCGATAAGACGTCATTGTCTCTGATAACAACGCGCAGCAGTGGGAGCTACGATGATTGGTTCCGCCCCGTGTTTCTCGAGCCCTCATTATTGCCCCCTAATCTCTAAAACTATCGCATGGAAAATAATGTGCATTTGAAAACAAAAATGGGGGACGAGCACACTGACTCACGGTAAAACTGTCGTCTTATAGTTTTCAAGACGTTTTGGAAAAAACAAGACTAGGCCGATTTTGAAGAAATTGTTCTAGGTTTTCAAGACGTCGTCTTGAAAAACTGCAATAATTTCATGATGTCTTGAAAAATTGCAATAATTTCAAGACGACGTCTTGAGTTTCAAAGGCATGTCTTGGAAATCGTCCTGATTTTCAGGACGATTGCGGACGATTGCGGAAAGGTTTTGGTTTTTCCAAAACGTCTTGAAAATCAATAAAGTTACCTTGAAAACCAAGACACCAGTTTTACCGTGTTCATGAGGTGTTTAAACTGGGTAACACCTCTAAGTGTTTACTACTATGGAGCGTACTTGCTTGCTTGCTTGCTTTAGTAAAACAATGAATCTGAATATTTTAATGTGTTTTACAATTGAGTTGCACACTCGTTCCTGATCTACCTGCAAGCTGAAAGCTGGAGTTGAATACAAGAAATAAGTGCTCAACATTCCAGTTGAACAATTCGCAATATTCGAATTATGCGTTTTAAAACGCAACATTACGGTGATTAAAACTCAAAGGTACTTGCCAGTTGCCACTTCATATGTTAGCTAATTCGTGGCGAGGGAAATCATTGTAAAATATGTATAGAAACAACCGTCAAAGATCTGATGGTCATCTATTGCTATTTTCCTCCATGGGGAGGCTGATATTACAGTCAAATGCCCTAATTTCGGACGAATTTAGCGGTTTTTCCTTTCTTACGTGTAGGCATGATAACATATCAAAAATCTGTTGCGATTGGAAATACTATGGCTCCGGACACGTCGGATGACACCCATGCCGAATTTCTATCTAAATGTGTGTAGCTACAGCAGCCTTCGAGAGAGTGTCCGAAATTAGGGACGAAAGTGCCCTAACTTCGGACACGTGCTCTAAATGGCTAGTTTCGCTGTAGAATGAAATTTTATGGAAACGTTTATCGTTGCAAATTTAATTTTAAATAATTTTGTTTTTATGGTCTGCAACGATATCTGTACTAGTTTAGGCTCTATAGCCGTCTATAGCCCTACAAAGGAAACAACTTCAGCACACTATTTCTCCTAAACTAGCAGAGATATCGTTGGAAACTATAAAACAAATCTTGTTTAAAATTAAATTTGCAACAAAAAACATTTTCATAAAATTTCTGTAGGACACACTCTAAAAATCTCCATGTATTTAGCCCATAAGAAAAAGTGTCCGAAATTGTAGCACTTTCAAAAATCGTCCCGTACCAAAAAACGGTTTGACTTACAAAATACATTTTTACGTAGTTCTGTAGCCAAAATACCATACATTCATTCGTTAAAGGACCACCCATGGGGCAGCACACACCTACATGAGCCCCGGTTTTTGGGGGAGCCTATTTCACAACAGCAATTTTGTTCTATATGCTTTTTTAACTTTAAATTCCTGTGTGCTGTAAAACTTTAAAGGTACTTCAACCGACTTGACGAAATATGGTACTCTATTCTGCAAACTCTACGATGCCGTTTCCGGATTTTGAGTATCTCAAAAGGTGACCGAGAAAGGTTGAAATAAGCACTTCTCTGCAAATTGTCCGAAATTAGGGCACAAGTCCGAAATTAGGGCATTTGACTGTACCTCTAATATACTACCTGAATTTTACACATAAGTATTATTAGTTATAATACATAAATATTGCGCCTATTTCTTGATATACTATGTCTTTGCATGAACTTTGCTTTAAAATTAAAACCCCTAGGTGAAATACAAGATGTCATTTGAGAGGTGTTTATTATGACCGCGTCGTGCTGCTGCTACTGGCCCACACCCCTCGACTGTGCCACCAGAGCACTTCTCTCCTTTTACTACTTGGCCGAGTGTCAATATACTTTCCATCAAGACTTGGGAAAAAATGAATTTTCAAAGCGGCATAGACGTTATTGCCTCCCAGGGGGCAAAATAACCACACTGATTGCATTTGATCGGACCCACCTCAAACAGTTTCACTGTTTGCTGAGATTCAAGCGGACTCCCTACTCCCTACCCCCCCCCCCCAACCTCTTTCAATGTCTCTCTCTCTCTCCCACCCCCTTCTTCCTCTTCCGCCCATGCTTGGCCACGTCGAGCAGACAACGAGAGTGGCGCAAAATAAAATCAGTACCGGCCTTCTAAAGGAGTAGCGGGGACAAAATTAACGCAACGCCCCAAAATTCACTCTCATTAATTAACTTTGAAAACAGCGGTTATACGACATGATTTCGCCCTAATTTGCCTCCAGTGTAGGGGAGGCGGCGCGCACTCATTGCCCGGAAGTGGGCCAGGGGGGAGCGCACGGTGGAGAGAGAGAGAGAGAGAGAGAGAGAGAGAGAGAGAGAGAGAGAGAGAGAGAGAGAGAGAGAGAGAAAGAGAATGGAGGGGGAAGAGAGAGAGAGCGGGATGAGGAGAGTGCAAGCGTAGAGGACAGGGTAAGACGGAGGGCGGGAGGAAGAGAGGCGGGGTAATAAGGAAACCCCCCGGGGCTGGAGTGTGGCGTGGCATGGGCGAGTTTCGCACTAGGCCGCGTGGGGTGGGGGTAACGAGTGACGAAAGCAGGACTCTGTGGCTATGCATAGAGAACCTGATATTGAGCGTAGCGCCGGAGATAAGATGTGGTCTGCAGCCGCCGCGCCGCCCTCTCCCACTCCCAGCACCTCATAATATAATGGGGACCATTTACAATTGCGTCACTGATGATTGTCATGCGCTCTCGGGGACGGGACGGGGAGGGAAGAGTGCGGCGGTGACTGTAATCTCGCGAAACTCTTCCACTTGAGGCCCCCCCCCCCCCCTGACTCTCCCTCCACCGAGAGGCCGAGCCCGCCCTCCACACCCCGGCGCCCCGCGCAGGTCCCCTTTCTTATCTTTCTCTTAGGCTCCCTGCCCAAGAAAAGCGAAATTTTTTATAGTAGCTTTTCGTGTGTTTTTCTTCTCTTGAGGTCCCTGCCCGCCCCGCCCCACCCCACCTCGCCTAACCCCGCCCTCGTTCCCCAATCCCTTCCGGAAACGTTTAATAAAGCACCCCTCTTATCTTACACCAAGGGGAGGAGGGTCGGCTGCACGACAAAAAAAAAGAAGAAAAAAGTGCCACACGGTGGAAGGAGGCACGGTGGGAGGGGGTGGGGTTGGGTCACCTAAATTGCCAGTTGAAAATTGAGGGGTTACTTACACGACAGTATCGAAGTGCACAAGCTTCCATATCGGGGCAGGGAAAGGGGACGGGGGGAATTTACAAACGAACAAGGGGGTGGGACGGGGGAGAGCGCCGAGTAGAGGCTGGCGTGCTATAGGACCAGCAGTAAGATCGGATAGGCTTTCATTATACGATTCATTTTATTTACCGCAATTCGAAATTACGACATTAAATCAAAATTTGAGTAAAAATTATTTCTTATCTCGTCCGGCCTCGGACCTTCCTATCGCTTTTCTTTGTCTTCGGTTTAAGGTGAGACCGCGAAGGGCGTGTGCCAGGGGTTTATACACACGCTGGCCGGGTCGGTGGGAGCGGGCGCGGGCGCGGAGGGCCGGGCCGCGGGTCTGCCGGAGGGAGTCACGGACAGTTAGGTTGCCGCCTTCGTCGCAAAGTTGGCCGCAGCCGTTCGAAAACTTCTCCCCCCGGACACTCTGGTGTGAGCCTCTGCTGCTGGGCCCGGCCCCGCCCGGCCCGGGGCAGGAGTTAAGGGGCTTTGTTTCTTGTTTGGAATAACCCTAATTAAAAGGCTGCGGTGCCACGGCGCGCCCGGCCCGGCCCGGCGCGCGTCCCCAGAGGGCGCCGCTGCACGAGACATTTCGAATGCCGCGCGCAAACGTAACTTGGCTCATCCCACTCTGCGCCCCGGCGCCGGGCCCCGGCCCCGAGCCCCCTGCTCGCCTCAGCTCCGCGACAAGCGCCTCTGCTCTCGGCGCCGTGCATCAGGGGTGTGCCACACGGCGGCCGCGACACGCAGCGGTGCCCCGCGGTGTCCCCAGAAAAGTGAGCAACAAGCACCCCTACCGTAGAGTCCTGGATGGGACTCTACCCATCCAGGACTTCACCCCACCGCATTAGAGCGAGGTGACCTGCATCTGTATCGTGATATATGCCGGCAAAGACTTGACCAGTGCTGACATAGAACTTCGAGGGGGAAACTGCTCTGAATTTTGGTGAACACGTTTTGTGAGTTTTTGTGAATTTCACCTCTATTTTGGGAAAATTTTCTAGATTTTTTCTAAATTTTCTTAGATTTTGCTGATATTTTTTCTATTTTCTTTTTAAATTTTATTCTGAATTTTCCTGAATTACGAGGTACACAAAAAATTTAAAGTTGTTTCCCCCTCGCAGTACTTTCAGTGTCCTTTTTTATATTTTTTAATTTCTGAGAGCAGTGTATAGACCGGCCAGCGAACAGCCCGCCCGCTGAGCTAGCCTCGCGCAGGGTGGCCGGGCCGGGCCTGGCCCCGGGGGACACCGAAGCACTCTGATTGGCTCTGGTCCGCTCGACCAGTACCCGGGCTGGTCTGCGCGCGGCTCGCGCCGGAGGGCCGCTCGCCGCGAGGTGCTCGGAGCAGAGAGAAAGCGAGTCCGCCCTGCGCGGCGGGCGCTACAAACACTCACCGCCCCAGCCGCACTGCGCAGTGCCATCCAAGTGGGATCATCCCCCCCCCCAATCCCCATTCCCCGCACCACTTGGTTCTCAGTTTCCCTCCACCCACCTACCCACCCCCTCTGCCCGCTCTCTCACTCATTCTCTCGTTCTCAAAACTTCTCGCGGTGCGGGGCGCGCGCGCCGTGCTGGCCGTTTGAGGGGCGCATTTGTGATTCCACTCTGAAGGGGCGGGGCGACCAGACGTCAGCGGCCCAACTTCCCGAGAGCGACTGCCCATATAACGCCTAAAACGCGGCCCGCGGCCCCCGCGGCCTTACAGTCCGGGCCGTGATGACAACTCGGGAAGGAGCATTGCAGGGGAAATGTGACGAGACTTTTGTGAATTTTTTTTTCAGCCGCAGACGCGCTGAATTATTGCAGGCGTCGCTCTTCCTGTCGCCGCCTCCTCAAACTGTACATAACACCCCCGTCCCCGTCCCCGCTTACCCGAGGCGCCCCTCCCCACCCCCTTCCCCGGGCGGCTCCATGTTCTATAGAATCCCTCCTCCCCCGCCTCCCTGCGGCCCGGCCCGCCCCACCCCGACGATTTCCTGTGTGGTCCGGGTCGTTTAGTCTCCTCTTAGAACCAGGAGAGAGGAGTTAAGTGGTGGCCGTAGCAAGGGCGAGAAGCGAGAACCAAGAGAGAGAGAGAGAGAAAGTGTATGGGTTTAACCGCGCGCGAGCTGGCTGTGCGGTTTCCATTCCACGGTGATTATGCAGGCGATTTAGACAGTAAAGACGCGGACAATGGGGCGTCCAGCCTGAGCCTGCCGCCCGGCCGGAGGTGAGGTGTGCAGTGCATGGCGACGGCGCGGTATCGGCAATGGAAATCCAAGAGTGCGAAATGTCGCTCACCTGCAGATGAGTGACTTTATTCACTCACTTGCAGGGGAGTGAAAAATATTTGCACATTTCCAGATATGGGTGAATGAATATTCGCTCATTTGCAGGTGAGCGAATAAGTATTAGCGGATTTAAATTCGCTCACCTGCAAGTGTGCGAATTTTCATTCGTTCATCTACAAGTGAGTTAAATTTTATTCGCACACCTACAAATCGTCGAATATTTTTCACTCACCTATGCAAGTGAGCGAATAAATTCACTGATCTGTAAGTAAGCGACATACTTGTTCACTCGGACGTCCAGTGAGCGGCGGGGCGGGGCAGTCAGAGGTCTCTGCGTCGACAAAGGGGAGAAAAACAAGTGTTCCCAGGAATGGGTCAGAAAAGTTTCTAATCAGGTTTTATTTGCGTTGCCCAGCCCGGCCGCCGTGCGCCGACACGTCAGGGTCTTTCCAATACAATCGGACGGACGGGGAGAAGGGGGGAGGGCTTACCGCTCTTTTTCCCTCTCATTTACTGCTGTCTCTTCCCTCACGGGGCGGTCGATTGTTAAGGACTTTGTTTGCCAGGTGTTTGGCGAATGTCGAGGAAAGTGTTTAGAGAGGGGCGCACGCACTCAGGAACGACAGGGGCAAACGCCCCTGGCATGGGGCAAGCCGGGTCGCCCCGCAGGGAACTGTCGAAAAGCAAACGGGATCTCAAAACAAATGTTTGGAAGCCCGCCACACTCTTAGACCTGTGCGACGACTTCGAAATCATTCGCGTTTTCACGCAGCATGACTGCTGATGACTTATTAGTTGCTTACTCTGAACACTGTGGTAAACAAGTCACTGTTGAGTACGTGTATTGTCAACAGCGCGAGAAAGAACTAGTGCCTTTTACGTACTGATTTAAGTTATCAGTATCTTTTAAAGGATTTATGCAGAAGAAATACCGACAGAGGGTTTAAAAATCAGAAACAGTTTAACAGTGTGGCCGGGTCGGGCCGGGTGCTTTTGCTTTTTGCTTTTGCCCGGAAGTTTATTTTGATGCTTGACGATGACCCCGTATGCCTGTCTATCGTGTCGAACAAATTTACAAAATATTTTAATAAATATTATTCAGGACAGGACTAATGGGTGATTTTCTTGTGTGTCCGATGACAAATTGTGTGACGAGTTTTACGATAAGGTAAATGAAATCATAAAGTGAATGAGAGTGTATTTTAAGAGGGTTTCTGCAAAGACTGTAAAAAGTATTTGTAAATTTACAACTTTTTTCATATTTTTGATTTATGGAATGATATTGTAAATAACGATCGGGATCGTAAGTTTACGATAGCCAATCATTGTTCATTTAAGAATGACAAAGTCAGCAACAAAAAAGTGTCCATACAATTATTAATTCTTAACACTTGATCTTGTAACTTTACGTCGTTTCTCATGGAAAATGTTTCCCTGACCCCTACAAACATGCCTCACAGCGATGTGACGAAGTATATGTCCACTTCCCGTGAAGATGAGGCGAACAAAATGAAGGACAATGGTGATGCTCCCATTCACCCCCTCAAAAACAAGCACAAAAGAATAATGTTTTAAACGTCTCTTTCCAGATAAATTCCACACAAACAACACGCCACACGCCCACCCCACCCCTAATCCTGGGTATACAACATACCCCTTGCTCAAGGGACCTCCGCCTGGTGGGCTGGGCCGCCCGGCACCAGCCTAGCCGCATTACATTAGCTGTGATGGACGATGCCAATTTTGTGGCGAGGGGGATAGTGGGGTTAGGAAGAGGGGGGTAGGGGGTGGGGAGCGTTTGCACACCAGCGTGTGCTTCTGTCGCTCAGCCGGCCGGCCGGGGCGTCGTGGCGTGGCGTGGCGTAGCGGCCGCCGCCGCTCAGAAGCGCGCCGATTTGTTCTGCGGGACGCTGCTAGATAGAGAGGGGGGAGGGGGGCGGAGGAGAAAGCCTGTAAAAGCCCTTCTCCCTCAACCTCTCAGCCACCGCGCCACCGCGGTTTCAAAGTCCTTCAGAAACACTGTTATGAGACCCACAAAGATTTTAATACCACAGCACTAATTAGCTAGTGTAATGGCTTTGGTGTGGCGGAGTCCATTATTGAGTAACGGAAATAACCTGACCAAAAGAAGAAACCTAACATAAACCACTAAAATTGAGGGTAAAGGCTCACCTTTCCGTCTTTCCTACATTGAGAGTACTACCTTCCTGATGGCTTCTCTATCCCCCTTTGTTTCTCAGCGCTCCCTCGCTAACGTAGACTATTGCTCACGCTCTCGTATTTCTTTTAATTAGCCCTCACCCTATATCCCGATGGCCTCAACAAGTCACGTTGAGTCACAACGATTCGTACGTAACTATATTTTAAAAAATGCAACAGAAAACTTTTTTTTTTTTCATATTGTTTTATGTTAGTGATATAAAAATATCTACGATTTTGAAGACAATCAGTTTCCATCCTCTGTTTCCATGTTAGTTACGAGGAGAGCAGCCAGGCCGAGACTCGTTGGGGATAGATTTGAGAAGAAAGCTTCATTTTTATTTCTTCTTTTTTTTTAACGGCAAAACTATAGCATTGATTAAACGTTGGCAAGATTTAGTGTTCGTCAAATTGATTCTAGCTAGCCTGATGAGCAACACTTTTTTCAGGCTCCGAATAAAATTCATCAATGGCTTCTCACGAGGGGTTCTGAACATAAATGTTTTTGGCTCTTTCCTAATTAAACGCGAGTGCTAATAACTAGGAGGCCTTTGAACTTGTTTTTCTCTGTATTCCTCGCTCCGTCACGCGTTCTCCGCTACTTCCAACAGGCCACGTTAACACGGGTGGCGTGGCACTAATAGTCGGCTCGATGACCAGGCAGGCACACGTGCTGCTCACGTGCTGCTCACGCTCGCGCGCACGCTCCAACTCTCACGCGCACCGACCTACGCACATGTGTTGTGGATCATGAATCACATGAGACTGCATAATTTACGCCTGGCAAACTGCTTCGGTTCATGTTTTTGCGGTGGGGCGGCGGTGGGCGCGCGGTGGTCGGGCCAGGCTCCCCGGCACCCCCGGCAGACACCTCCAGGCTCCAGGGCCTCTCCCTGCAGCACACCATGCCGCCATTCCTTGTTCGTCGGTTTGACGGTCTTCGTGCCGGTACCTGCCTGCGGAGCCATTTACAACCGCCCACGTTTCCCTCGGAGACGTCTCTCGCACTTTTCTGCATTTTTGCATCGTATTTAATCGAGGAGGAGAAAACTCTGAATTTTGGTGTACAAATTTTTGTGAACTTATAGAGTGAACTTTTGTGACTTTTTGGTTGTTTTCCTAGAATTCTGTTAATTTCAGTAATTTTTGGGGAATTTTCCTGATTTTTTTCTGAGTTTATCTAATGTTCTTTTGATTTTCTGCAACATTCTAAAATTTTCCTGATTAAAAAAAAATTCTCTGAATTTTTCTGAATTAAAAGGAAAAGGTGTACAAAAGTTTCAGATTTTTCCCCCTTCGTCTTTAATGTACTTCCTCCCAATCGATCTTACAACACCTCGGGCAACCCAATCGCGATGATTCTGTTGATGTACCAATCATTTTTCTCTTTTTTTATCTTTTCCTTTTTCCCCCTCCAAACGAACTTAACATTTTCCCCCTGCGCCAGTGTGGCGGCCGCACGCAGGCCCGAGCGAGCCGCAGTGACCGTCCAGCCTGGGGGAGTCCATTCCAATGGGAAACCGCCGGTACAGCAAGCCGGAACACTATCGCTACACACTGATTCGTTGCGGACGCCTCAGGACCGACCGATGCCCGCGTCAAATTGAACCGGCCCGGCCCGCCAAAGTCGGCCAGCCATTTCGCCATTTTGGCCCCGTAATGGGGAGAGCGCGCGCGCCTGCGGGAACCAAAGCGACCAGAGGGCCAAACGAATTGGGGAAAACGCACGCCTAGGGGAGGGGGCCTGTGCTGCGCTCAATGAGCTATGGAGAGGGGTTGGGTTATTCGCGAGGTCCGACTACACTTCTATTATCTTTAACTCTGAAAAAAAAAAAGTTCCTTAATGCATTTTGCACACGGATGGGGTAGGTGGAGCGCAAACAGATAGCAGCAGAACCCCAGAAACCAGCCCCATACACACAAACGCGCGCACATTCACACTTCCTCTCTCTGTCTCTGTCTCTCTCTCTCTCCTCTCCCTCTCTCTCTCTCTCTCTCTGTCTCTCTCTCACTCACACTATACCTCTTCTGCACTGTCCACGTCACCCTGTCCTCGCCCCCCCCTCTCTCTCTCTCTCTCTGCGTTCCTCTCTTCCCATCGACCCCTCTTACCAGCATCCGCCCCCCCCTCTACACACAAACACACATTCTCTCTCTCTCCCTCTCCATCTCTCTTACGCCACACACATTGTCCGCGCCACGTGGCCCTCTCGTGAAATTTAACGAGAGCCATTTAAGCCCGATAGAACGACGTGGGTGATTGGCGGCGTGTGAATTAACAACGGGCCTGCGCCACGTTGCCACCTGCCCGGCACCCGTCTGCTGGACACCCCCCCCCCCCCCCCTCCCCACTCCAACCAACGGTACCCCGGCAGGAACGAGACGCCAGTTTTATACTCTCCACAGGAGCCTTTCAATAATGGAACCGTGTTCTTGCCGATATATGTTGCCTACGACCTCCCACCACACCATATCGGGGCCAGTAGTTCTAGGTCATCGACAGCGCAGAAGGTCAGCGGCGCGGCGTTGCGCCCCCGAGACGCCTCGGGACTGTATGAGGTGCGGGGTCCGGTAGAGCGCATATATGAGATAAAACGGAAGAAATACGGAAAGGGAAAGTGCATTGTGCGTGCGTCGCGCAGGTTCAAGGTAAATTCAAGCGTGCAACAATTTTTCTGATTTTTGCTGTTTTTGTGATTTTCCTCAAACTCGACTGTTTTTGCAGATTTTTCTCTTCACTGGTAAAACAAATGTGCAACTTTGCACACTTAAAGTGTGCTTTTTACTACTTTGCACATTACATGGTGTCGATTTTTACTAAACATTACAATAACGTCTGAACTTTAAACGTCACGTAAGTGTCGAATATTTGTACACTTGGACACATGCTCCAGCTATTGGGAAGCCATAAGAGACATCGAGTAATTGCACACTAAATGGTGTGCAGCAGTTTATTGAACGTTTCAGAAGTGTCGAAACATTGCACACCAAATGACGTTTAGTTAAGCTCGACACCTTGAAGTGAACAATGTTTGCACATTTCAAACTAAACACGATTGATGTAAAACTAAAAATTTGTTTTACCAGTGTAGATTTTTTCCCACTTTTTTGTCTGATTTTTTTCCTGATTTTTTCCTGATTTTTTTTCTGATTTTTTTTCTGATTTTAACTGATTTTTTTTAAATTCTAATAATTTTTTGTCTGATTTTGTTCCAGGGTGTACAGTTATTTTTTTAGAGTGAAGGACCCCTCGGCAGTATCCCCGTCACGACATGGCACTGCGCGGTGCATCTGCCGCAATCAACGCGAGGCGCGGGACTGTGTGCCGCGCCGCCTGGATGCACGTAGTGGAGACATAGTCTGAAAAGATATTCGTAAATTTGCGATTTTTTCGTAATTAGTGATTACGAGAAAGAGTTGTAAATTTACGAGCAGTCGTAAATTCACGACAGTTAATTCTTACTCGTCAAAGAAATGTAAGTCGACAAATGCAATAAAAAAAAAGCATCGTAACAATACAACTGGATGTTGTTACTTTACGACATTTATCATGGGGAAATGTTCCCGTAACCCTTACGAATATTTTTTACAGTGGAAACGCACTAGAAACGAGTGAATAAATATTAGATAAATCCTTTTTCCCCACTCCTCTGTTTTATGAGGAAAAGTTTTTGATGTCGGTCGAGAAACGCTTTGTGCAAAGTCTGCGGCCCGGTGACTGGCTGGTGGCTGGCCTCCTCACGGCCACGGCCGACCCCGCCGTAGTCAGGCAACCAAACTCTAAACAGTCCTAATTGAGTGCGATGTCATGTCGCCGGCAGAGTACGACTCAGTAGCCCACAGCCAGAAGTAGCAGGGCCAAGCGAGCGAGGCGGGCGCTCCTGCCGTTCTCCACAGCAAAACAAGAGACCCAGCGAGTGTATTCCTTCGCTCCAACGCTTTTAACGCGCGAGACGCTCTGAAGACAAACGCTGACACGCGCGAGCTGGGAAAAAAAGGGGGGGGGGAGGTGGAGGCAGCAGGGGATGGAGAGACAGCCCTACTGCTTACGGTGTCAAAGTAAAAAGTGCGACTGACTTTTCTGTCGTACAGTTGAACGTCGACACCCCATGTCCTTCACTGAGATTTGCAACTTAAAGTGAAAGTTTTCCTCATTACAGCGGCCCATTGCTATGGTGTAGGTTTATTCAGCGCTCGACACTTGTAACTCTGCGCCCGCCTGGCTCTGTGTAGGCTACTCCGCAGTACACACGTGCACCTGCAGACCCGATGTTCCCAACCTATCAGGCACTCGCAAAGCGAGCGTATCTCGACATGAAAAACGGAAAAGGAAACCTCTGGGTGTGCGCTGGAGTTGACTGGGTTACCTTTCTCAAAGTCGAGAGGTAATCTCATGACGTGACGCGGTTAGGCGCGCGGGCAAACAAAACTAAACCAACACGGACGTGGGGGGCGGAGAAGGGCGAGGTGGCGGGGAGTCGGATTTCAAAAGGACTCGGTAGCAGTAGGGGATGAGTGGAAGATGTAACGAGAACGAAATCAAATTACAGCAAACCGGGCGGCGCACGTTGCACCTCTCTCTCTCTCTCTCTCTCTCTCTCTCTCTCTCTCTCTCTCTCTCTCTCTCTCTCTCTCTCTCTCTCTCTCTCTCTCTTCCACCCCGTGCTGCGCACTGACCACTCCCATTCTTCATTCTGCCTAACTCCCGCAGTGGAATTACAAAAATTGTGTTAGCCTAGTACAGGCCTTGCGGCCGGGACGCACTACGGCGTTTTTTCTTGCTTCCCTTTTTTTTTTTACCGAGCCCACTGATGAATGTGATTCGAGTTTGTAGACGAAAAGAGGAATACATAGACATGCACGCACGAATTTGCAAAGAGTTTCCGAAAAACTCACTCAATGAGAAGCTGGAGATACGCTTCAGGCTGGGCACAACTCGAATTTCGGCGCAACCTGGCCAGTGCCTACCTGCAGGGCGGGTGCCGGCCAGCAAATGTCGTTGCTTGAATTGCGGCGCGCGAGGAGGATGTCCCTCTCCTACCCCTCTGCCCTCTATCCTCCCCTCCTCCATAATTGACCGAATGACTTGTGGGTTGCCTACCCAAACGGCGGTTGGGTTGGGTATATTTCTTATAACTCTCAATTCGCTCAGCAACTACGTGCCTGCCGCACGTACTCCTAGTTAACTAGGAGTACGTGCGCAGTGTTATTACTACAAAAGCAATTTTTGGGGCAAGCCTGTTGGGAGGACACACAGGTGCACAACGGTGGCCAAAATGAATGCAAATCTCCGCACGACGTTAATTGGCTTTAGATCTGCGCGAGTGCGAGAGAGAAGGAGCGAGAGTGAGTTAACGGGAGGAAAAATAACAAGTGAAAGGGAGAGACAGATATGACAAACGAAAGGAGAGAGTAAAAGACAGTGAGCCATTATACATAAGAAGCAATGAGTCAGAGAGGTCGATTTAAAGCTATATTCAGGCAGATGAAAAGGTAAACACGGTGGAGTAAAAGGGGGGGGGGAGAGAGAGAGAGAGAGAGAGAGAGAGAGAGAGAGAGAGAGAGAGAGAGAGAGAGAGAGAGAGAGAGAGAGAGAGGCGGATAAAGGATAGAGTAGAGAAGAAGAGCGGGAGGACACAAAGGGCGAGGCTAGCCAGCCAGCCAAGTCTGGGAACAGCGCACGTCCCGAGGGCTCAACTCCTCTGACTGCTGGCCAGAAACGCGGCGTTCCTCTTCCCCTCTTTTTCTCCCCTCCCCTCACCCGACTGGCTCCCGCAATGTGCAGCACAATACACTGCAAAAAAAAACAACAAAAAACAGCTTTCTTGAATATGGTAAACATCGTACTTAACTTCCGTAAAAAATAATGCTCGAAAAAGAAAAAAAAATACGCATGTATGGACTGGTATGGTTAAAAGCATACAAAACGCCGTAACGGGTGCTCTGCAAATCCAAGTGACGAACTGTTTGACAGTTACAAGTGTATAACTAAAACGTTCTGCAGCTGCAAGTGCACCATTCTGACCAAGATGAGAAATATTTTTTCCGAGGACACCATCATCTTCGTCTTATTGAAATTCTATTTCAAACGAGTATGTGGTTGATAGGGTTGCGGCTTAAATTAAAACGGCTACGAGTCCTTAAATGAAATTTTGGGAATTCGTATTCTTTTGCGTACCTGTTTCAATTTAAGCCGCAACCCGATGAACCATATACTCGTTTGAAAGAGAATTTCAAGTGACGAAGATGATGGTGTCCTCGGAAAAAATATTTTCCATATCTTGGTCAGAAAGGTGCACTTGCAGCTGCAGAACTTTTTAGTTCTACACTTATAACTGTCAAACAGTTCGTCACTTGGATTTGCAGAGTGGCGAATCTAAAGCGGCGGCGACCAGTAGAAAAATAAAATGCCGGACATTTCCGTAAATCGAACCCACAGTTTTATTTACATAAGCTCTTATGAGAGAAAAAGAAACCGAAGAGAGAGAGAGAGAGAGAGAGAGAGAGAGAGAGAGAGAGAGAGAGAGAGAGAGAGAGAGAGAGAGAGAGAGAGAGAGAGAGAGAGAGAGTATGTCTGTCCCAGGGCGGGGACAGCGGGTCGCCCGGGGCAGGCAGCCGGAACTAAATAACGGAACTAGGAGGAATGTTGTTAACATGCTGACTAATTATCTTCTTGTCGCGCTTCCGGCTCCACGCACTGCATCACGCGGCGCGCTATAAGGTCATGAAGGCAGAGGACAAGGAATAACGCCGCCGTGACCGCGTAGCGTTATGTGGCAGTGTAACGCTCTGTGCCGCCCCCATGCGCTGCGCGCTTCCAAAAGGTTTGCCACGTTCACACGATATAATCTAGGTAGCGTGTCTTGGCTTTAAACCTAATTTCTGCTTTTCTCATTTCCACTCCGCGCTCCACTTTTATCGGATACTCTTCATCTTCCCGGCCGGCGCCAGGGTACCACAACCACCTTTCCTTCCCTTTCTCCCTCTCTTCCTCCTTACTTCCGGCACAAAGAAGGTGGCAAAATAGCATGAGAAAAGCGTGGCATTACCATGGAGATGGCAGGCCGAGATGCATAATACCCTCGCAGTGTCTTCCGTGTACCCTGCCGGGCCCTGCCGCCCAGCCGAGATGAACTTTACCCCTCTCCTCAATGAGCAAAACTTAACTTCCCGCGCCACCCATCCCGTCCACCAGGGAGCCAAAATAAGAAAAATAAATTTGAGAGCGAGAAAAAAAAAAATTGCAGTGCTACGAAGCTATCTCTTGGTTACGGTGGACATCCGGGCTTCCTCTTAGCATCTCTCACAACCTCGCACCTCTGGCCGCTGGCCTCTGCTGCCCGGCCTGCCCCGCCCCGCCCTGCGCCACCCCGCCCTTCCCCGCACCACGCCGTCTGACTCTCTTGCGTTCCCGCGGCCCCCAGTTCCTGCAGGCTGCCTGTAATTTTCCCCTCACGGAATGCGTTAAGGAAGAGGACTCTAGTTAAGCCTCGTCGTTAGTGACGTAAGTACAAGGCGGCCAAAGCAGTTACAGGGCAGAGAAATCTTGCTCGATTACTGCCCCTGCCTCGGATGCGCCGCCCTCCATCGAGGGGCATCCGCCACTCGTGTTCTGGTCGCGTCACGAAATAGTTCGGCAACATTTGCATAATTGATGTAATATCTCTGTAAAAGCTGTACTTGGTGTGCTAGTTACGTGTGATGGCACGTTACGGTCGCGAAGTAGCAGGTATTAGTCGAGTAATAGGTTTGGAATGTTGGCTTATGCACAACATGCGGGTTAGCCGACCTTGCAGCTTTGAAAAAGCATTAGAAATACCCTCGCAATAGGAAGGCAATGAGAAATGAAAGCGAAATGGAAATCACAACTCGTTACAGGCGCATAAGGGAGTAGTAGGTAGGGCCACGATTTTTGGGAAGGGAGGCCGCCTCCCTCGCCCTGTCCATCATCCCTCCCTAGCGTTTGCATACAGCGTGAGCCCTCGCTGGCTGCTGCGTCTCTGTCGGCGGCGCTATAGAAGACTTCCAAAAAGGTGTTGTGAAAATATTTTTTCTAGCTCACTTTTAAAGCAAGCCGCCCTAAATTGCCCCCGTCTCCCCAACCTCCTGCCAGTCTAGGCCCGCCAGCGCCACCTCAACCCAACCCCCTTCCCCCTCGCTACCACCGCCAGGCTGGCTTATTAGAGCGAGCGCCGACAGATTGGGTTATTCTATCGGATCTAGGACGTCTGGAGAGCACAGGGGTGGAGACGGGTAGGGGGGGGGGGGGGGGGGGGGGGTACCCCCACCCTGCTGACCTGGAGGGTGCGCCCTCCGCAGCGGACCCACCTCCTCCAGGGAGCCATTGCGTCGATGATGCCAGCAAAGTTGCATGACATGCACGCGGACTCGCCCCCCCTTAAACGAGAATGAAGAGGAGTGAGGATAGAGACATTCAAGATGAAGAGAAAGCGAGAGCAAGAAAGACGTAGAGAGGAGCAGGGTGGTAGAGAGAGGAGAGGCCGGGGGAAGGGGGGGGGATGAAGTAGCTAGCTGGCCCAGGCCCAAGCCAAAGCAGCGCGATGTCCCCGGGGAGTTAGCCATCACGGCTGGGCCGGTCTGGCCTCCCTCCGGACCGGTCAGCAGTGTACAGTGTTTGAGGCCCGAACCGCCGTGACCACCAGGCCCGTTCCTGCAATTTGACCCTTGAAAAGCAGCCTCCACCCCGACCCCGCTGGCCACCCCCTTTGCTCTGACTAACGCCCCATCTCCGCACAGCCCTCCGCTGCTTAGCAAAGTACACACGCAGGCGGGCAGGCAGTCGCTCAGGATGACGAAGACTGCTTTCTGCCTCGCTCATGCAGCACAGGCAAGTAAAGCGTAGGGTGGGATGGAGATATGACACCTCACAAACTTCTTCCAAACGGAGAAAGGCTTTAGGGCAAGACTTCATTATTTACTGCATACTTCAAAGTATTCAGCAAATTGTTTCAGAGGCATGTATGCAGTGAAGAATACAAACATGCCCAAGTTAACTCAATTTGCTGAACACCTTACCATGAACGCAGAAAAAATCGCAATAAGTTATTGTCCACTTGGTCATGTACACACTATTTGCCGCATACATGTCCATATACAAACTATATGAGCGAATACTTCGAAGCAAAACCCTGTGATGGACTATTGTCCAGTTATGCTTGGTTTACAGCAAATTTATGCGATTTTATGATAATTAGACACAAAATAATACAATTACTTTTAGTTTATAATTCATTGTTACAAACGAAGTCAACGCATTTCTGTCGATTGATTACTATCTGAAGAACGTACCTAAGATACCGAAAGGAGAGTGTTTTTCATTTTCAGGCCAGAAACACCTATTTGACGGAAGAAACAATAACGCGCTGCAACTGCATTTGGACCTAACTTTGCACCAATTATGCCATTAATCATTATGCTGCTTTTTGTGACCTATTGTGCTTTTTTATGCTTTACATTTTCGAACTGGCGAGGGTACAAGGGTACCAAACATCTTGTCGCCGTCATAACACGGTAAAAACAATGTCTGATTTTTTGAGGAGAAAGGAAAAACTCTGAGGAACTTCCGTAATTTGAGGTAAGCACCTCAGATTTTAAGAAAGACTCCTCAAAAAATAAGAGGGAAATCTCCACAACTTTTTAGGAAACTTCCTCAAAGTATACTAGGTCCTCAAAGTTTTCCCTTTTTCCTCAAAAAATCAGACATCGTTTTTACCGTGAATCGGGCAATTTTTTGAAAATTATGCGATTATGCTAAAGCATCATCTCGTTTGAGTACATCGAGGTTAGGATGGGGACCGCGCGGCGCGGGAAGACGCTGCTGGTCGAACGCGAGGCAAACACCGCGCCGCTGGTCAGGCGCCCGCTGCTCCTGACGGATGAAGATACTCTGCGGCCAGTGAAATTGCAGCTGGAGGGGCTGGGAGTGGGGCCGAGGCACCTCACTCAGGGGATTCCAATTTTCATTACACGCACACTGCGTTGAATGGCCGCACGGCGGCCCGGGCCCTCAGAGAGAGGCCACGGCCAACCTGCCCCCCGCGCGCCCCGCCCCGCCCGCCCCCTCGCTCTTCAGCCACCTCCTCGGCCTCCTCGACTGGCTACTGGCTTGCCTTTTCGTCTGTCCAGCCAGAATAAATTACAGGGCCACTCGGCTGCTTTTAACGGAGGGGAGAAGGATAGAGAAATTTCAAGTGACGGCAGGCCAGGGCGGGGCTGGGGCGCCGCCGCGGCGGTGTGGCGGCGGGCGTCTGTGCTGCCGTCTGATTCCGAAGATCGCTCTCGCGCCTCCATCCTTGTCGCACTCACGGGGCCCTGCCGTCCTCGACAGATAGGGCGCCGCCCTGGGTGCGACAGGGACGGAGGTCCGAGAGCGACCAGGCTGGACGTGGCGCCGCGCGGTGCCGCAGTGGCGCTCTGACCCCGGGGCCGTGGCCATGCGACAGCAAGCGGGGATTTGGAAGCAGCGCGTTTCACAAAACGCTTTCGCACGAGGGGAATTCCCGTGTTCTCCGTCCTCGTCGTAAGGGGATTTCAACCTCGGCACTGCGGGTGCGCCGGGCTGGGTGCCTGCGCCCTCGCCAAACGGCGCGCGGGTGTCTTGGTGGTAGAGAAAGGGGCGGGGGAGAAAAGAAGGTGCGTTAGGGGGGGCGGTGGGGGAAGGGACATATTAAGGGCAATCGTAAGGTCCTTGGCGACACACTGCTGACGGCGTCCGGGCGACGCGGGGCGGTTGGGGGCTGTAAAAAGGCGAAGCGAAGGACACGACCACGCGCCTGGCACCTCACCAAAGCCAAACTAGCACGAGAAAACACTGTAACGAACGGTTAAAAAAATCACAGCAGTGGTAGCGTCGAGGGGGGGAGGGATCACTCATACAAAATGTGTACAATGATTTCTTTGATTAAATATTGTTTTGTTAACTTTTTGTTTTGATTTTACTTTCGATTTTTGAGGAAAATAACTGTCACTTTTTGATAACTTTTTATTTTGCCTCCTATTTCTGACACATCGTAGTTTTTGTTTTTTTTTCGTTTCTTCTCGATTTTTCGGATTTTACTGTATCTTTCTTCCCCATGTTTTTCTTTTCTTTTTCGATTTTTAATGATTTTTTGGGGGCCGTACCATGATTTTTCGAAGGGATCCCCCATCGTGCAGCGACTACTACTACTACTACTACTACTACTACTACTACTACTACTACTACTACTACTACTATTCAAATAGTAAGAATAATAATAATAGCGATATATTTATATTAACTAAGTGACCAACAGAACAAGCTCAACGCAGACGCTCACTCTGGCCGCACACACCCTAGGGAGCCTACAGGCGCCGGGAGTCATGTTCGGGGTAATAGGAATCAATGTATACCTGGGGTGTGTATGGCTGTCGGGTCAGCCAATTTGTGGCGGGAGAGAGGCGTGACGGAAAAGTGAAAGAGAGCTCAGGAGCTTCGGGCTGCGGCCTGTGGGAGAGGTGAACCGAGGGAGAGAGGGGGAGGGAGAGGGTACCCAATCAAGCACTGACCGGCCCGAGCCGCCGCGGGCAGCTCCGGCCCAACGCAACGCTCAGCAGCGCGCCGCAAAACTTTCTTACGCGTTCATGATACAAATTGTATAGTGTAAAGAACTTTCCTCCCACGGTCCACAAATTCAGGTGAAGGAGAGGGAGCGAGGAAGAAAAAACGTAAAATATACGGGCGCAAGTTGGAGCCGCGTGGAGGGTTCGCGGAAGGGGGATGGGGTTTACTGTCCCACACGGCAAGATGAGCAAGCAGGCGTTGATGCACCTTTTATTCCTCTTCCTTTTATGCCCGCCGGCCGCGAGTCCCCCGCCCTCTTCTCTCCCTCTCGTTCGCTCGCGACCGCTTTGGTATATTCCACTTCCTCAACCCTTTCGTGAGAACGCCTCTGCACCGCTGCACTCGTGAGTCGAGTTTGCCAGGTACGGAGAAAAAAATTCCCACGAATTCCCCTCAGTGAGGCAGCCTACCAGCCTGCCTATACTGTGGGCGCAAGCTCTCCAAAAGTGATACTTCATCATGCCTGCAGTAAGCATGCGGCGAGATACCCGTCTGCGTAACGCCGTCGTGTTCGTGGGAAACGTTTCACAGCGCACTGTGAGAAAGATGCGAACATGACATCCGGCGACAACCCATTGATCGTTGTCCTTTTTTCTTCACTTGCCGATATCCGCGCGTCGCGCTCTGGCACGGCCGTTTTCCCTTCGCTCCGCGAATTTGCCGGCAGTGTGCGCTTCAATACGGAGGACCGGGCCATCCATACGGGCCGGGCCGGGCACTTGCTCCGATAGAGGGTCGCGCACATGGGGTTGGGGGGGAGAGGGGGAGGAGGGGGGTCGACCGCGCTGCGGGTCCGCTGCCAGCGAACCGTTTCACACAGGCGGTACTAAAGATCGCAGCGCTTCAATCGTCGCGCCACCGTTTTTTCCCCTCACCCTATAACGCACACCGCGCATGCATCGTATGCGTCGTCTGCTTGTCGACAAATGACGACTGCTCTGGGGGCATTAACTGATAACACAGGCGTACGGGACGGATACCACCGCCGTGTAAAAGAAGAGTCGGTCCACAACCAAAATCCAACGTTTTAGAGGCTTGTAGCGTTGCCAGAAAACTATGAAATAAATAGCCCACTCATACACAGCGGAGTAGTGCAGGCTACATCAGCGCCTGCCTCCTAGGCCTATGCTGCACCTTATCACACGTGGGTGAATGTTGCCTAATAGCCAGGCGCGGATCCTCACTTTGCTGCAATCTAAATATTCTACAAATATTTTTTTTTTCGTATAAATACAATGAATCCTGAGCAACCGTAATGTACAGGAAATTTCCTTATATTACATAAAATATAACTGAAACAACCAAGGCTATAGAGCTTAGTCCTTGCCGTAGCCCATCTAACCTACTAAAACAAAGACACTTTTTACCAAGGCCGGCAGTTTCTCTTTGTCGCTGCCTCCGTCGGCCAATACGGAGCCGAGTCATTCCCCCGCGCGACTACTTCGTTGTGACGCTCTCAGAAGTCCGCCAAAACTTTGAGCGCGCGCTTCAGTGCTCGCATTTGCGCGCAAACCTCGCATGGCAGAAGGACAGAGAGAGAGAGAGCGCGGGCCGAAGAGAGAGGGAAGATGCGAAGTGCGGGCTAAATTTGTACGCTTGCTCGTCATAGAAGAAGAATAACAAGAAAAAGAAGAAAAGGATGTCGGTACACTCGACGAGAATTCCACTTGGATTCGATGATACTCGAGGAGTACCTCACTCTAAAAATGGGTGTACACTGATTGGAGGGTTGTATCGTGATTGAAAAAAAATATTGACCAGCTTTTGAAGATAGCTATAATTTTTTTTGCACCAATTCGTTATTTTGCGATGTTAAGGTGTTTAAAGTAAAGTTTTGTCGAAAAATGATGTGACTGGATAGTGATTGGAAAATTATTGGAACGCAGAGTGTACACTGATTGGAGAAGGTAAGGTGCCCCTCGAGGATACTCGTAGACGTTTGGTACATCCACTGGATTTCAAGCTCTCTACCACTTTTAGAGCAGGCCGATGAATGATTACTCTTAAAAAAAACCATTGCGAGCTTTGCGTTTTTTTCTCTCTCTTTTTCTCCATTTCCAACTATAAGTTAACATTTTTGACTTTCGATTTATTGAACATCGGTTCGAGAACCACCACTAGTGCCTCACACCCTGACAAGGATTGATATCGCAGGGGAGCTGTCGGTGTCTTGGCGGGGAAGCGCCGAGGGCGCCGCGGGCGCCGCGGGTGGACGGCGGGTGAAGCTTCAGCGGTGGCAGAACAAAGAGCAAGTTGTTTAATGCAGAGGGACCCGAGTAGGGCTCTCTTAACTTCGTCGTGTTCTCAGAGCCATAATTCTGCCGGCTGGTCTCGCGCTCCACGCCGCGGCAACCTTTTCCCTCTTCTCCTGCTCGTGCTCCTGCCCCTCCTCCTCCTCCTCCTCCTCCTCCTCTTCCTCCTATGCCCTTTCGGACTTACAACGCGAAGGCCCGGCGGCGCCCAGCTGGATTTCGTCAAGTTGGCGGCGGGTCCCTGCCGCTCGCAAAACGCACTCGCAAAAGCGGGCGTCTGTTATTATTATTATTATTATTATTATTATTATTATTATTATTATTATTATTATTATTATTATTATTATTATTATTATTATTATCATCATTATTGCAGCTCTAATTAGAGCTACGGAAGCATCTACCCCCCTTTCAATGTAATTTTTTTTTCGTATATTAACAACATTTTTCGTGATTTGTGATTTACAAAAGTGATGTTGAAAACTTACGATCTGTGACGGTAATTTCAAAAGCTCTAATGGTCCCTCATCAATGACATTTCGATACCAGGTTTCTGGTATTAAAATTTACCATCGTAACTTTGCAGAGTCTCAATTGTAGAAAATTTTGTCGTAGCCTTCACAAACATTTCTCACGGTGTTCCTTATTTTAAACCAGCAATCTGGTGCCCATCCCACCCATTTTTTTTTAATCAATAAAATTAAGGCGGGATTCGCGTAACTGCGCTGGTTGACCCTTCAAAACCACACGGCCGGCACGATCCTAATTTGGGCCGCGCTCGCCTCTGCGCCCCGCGGGGACACGCGGCGGCCATCAGCGCCAGCGCTTATCCGCGCGAGGCTTTCCGAAACGGGGCAAAGTAGGGCCAAATTGAAATTTGGGTCGACGGCGGTGGCAGAAGAGAGAGGTCCGTGTACATCTCGGCCGGCAGGCAGGCGGGTCGGGTCGGGTTGGGTCCGGGCTGAGGCCCCGGTGGCGAGGCCTCCGGGAGCCTTGGGGACCGTCCGCGTAATTGGCTCGCACCACCGCGAACAGCGGAATAAGAAATTGAAACACAAAAGCGTGGGAGGGCCGCCACAAGGCGCGTGAGGAGGAGGCGGGCCAGATGAGGAAAGAAGAAGAGAGAAGGCAAAGGCAGGGCCACGCCGCCGGGACGCGCGCGCGTGGAAGTTAGAGGGGGTCAGGGAAGTCGACATCTCAGACGGGTCATTTTGCGTCTCTGCATCGCTCTGCATGCATAAGAGAGCGCGGAAGGCCGGGCCGGGGGACCCAGCCCACGCGCCGCGCCGCTCTGAGGCTATTTAGCGACCTGACGCCGAGTTTTAACTCCTAAGAGGCTGTGGGAGTCGTTCCCGACTCCCCCGTCCCCGTGGCCTCCTCCTCCTCCGAAAGCACAGCCAGGGGGCCGCAACTTGTCAAAAATCATAGGGTAACAATCACAATTGCGGGGGATATCACTCAAACAAAATATGAACAGTAATGTTTTGAATATTGTTTCGATTTTTCTTTTAATTTTATAGAGGATCATAAATTTTTTTGTCACTATTTGATATATTTTTTTTATTTCCTCCAGACTTTTTAATTATTTTTTTTTCAGTAACATTTATCTTGATTTGATTTTGATTTTATAATTGCCATTGGTTTTTACAATAAATTGTTTGGGAGGTCCTAAATTTTTCGAAGTGATTCCACCCTCAATTACGATAAAAAAGTCGAAATGATGGCATTTTTGTACTCACCGTCTTGTTGCCCAGGTTGCGCACCCGGCACGTGAGGTAGGCCGTCTTGCCCAGCAGGGCCGTCACGTTCTTGGAGTGCGCCTTGTCCACCCAGGGCGCGTGCGGGTCCACGGTGGTGGGCGGCGTGGGGAGCGCGGCCGTGGCGGCCACGGTGGACGACGGCATCGGCGAGGTGCTGCTCCCGGGGGCCCCGCCCACCACCGCCGGCGCCACCGTCTCCAGGTGCTGCTGCTTCGAGTTGGGCTCGCGCTGCGCACACCGCCCTGCAACAGCGGAGGCAATGGTCAGCACGGCTGCGAGAAAAAAAAAAGACGAAAAATACGTGCCGCTCGGGTTTGTCTTATATTGCGAATAACTCGCGTGTGTGTGCCTGTCAAACTCGACAGCAAGCAATACTTGCAGGTACGTGCCTACCTGAGGAGGAAACAATTCAGAATTTTGATGTGACTTTATCCTGAATTCTTGTGAAGTTTTGCAAGAATTTTACTTATTTTTTTAAAAAAATACTGTGAATTTTCCTCAATTTTCCTCAATTTTTCTGATTTTTTCTAGTCTTCTGAGTGTTTCTGATTTTTTCTGGGTTACGAGGTGTACAAAAATTTCAAAGTTGTTTCCCCGTCGTGCCTACCAGAGCGAGTGACAACACATTAACCTATTTAACACGAAAACGCCCGGGATCCCTAACTAACAAGAAAGGTATATTTTGCAAGGCCATTTTGACTTATCTATTTCTTTCGGCTTTATTGCCTAAAAGTCTCGGCTCTATCGTTTGGGTCTTGGGATCTTTGAGCTTTCAGACAAATGATAAAATTTTTGGATTAAGTGTGTCACCACGTACGGCAAAAAGAGAAAACACATTGTTTCCTGAAGCAAAGAGTGTGAGACACCCATTTTGAAGTATGGTAAACAGTTTACGATTTCCATGTCGGAGAGTCAGGGTGTTCTAAAACTACAGCTGCAGGGGGTCTCACACGTTTTTTTATAGGACCATTTGTCTCACACTTAACCACGTAGTTGAGTGCGTGGCGATGATCACTACTACATTTGGACTCGGGCTCGTGCGGATGTTCGGCAGCAGATCAATGAGGATGGATCGCGCAGCGTTCAACGACAGCTACTAGGCGAGAGAAAAATCATCCAGGCGCGTCACGGGCGTGACGGCCAACCCTTCCCTCCCCTTATTGTGACCGGGCCTGGCCCCTCCCGACCGGTCGGGAGGTGGGATGGGGAAATAAATCAAAAGTTCGCCATTCATTCTCCATTATTTGACAGGCAGGCCCTCTCGCTCTGCGTTTCCCACTCCCTGATGGGTCAGCTGCTTATCAGGTGTGCAGTCCAACAGTCTCGAACCATGAATCAACGGCTCCGTTCAAAAACGGGGCCAACCTCTTGACGGAAAACGTATAAAAGTGAAAAGGACCGCAAACGAAGAGATTTAGTGTTTTTGAAAGTCAGAGTACTTTTAAGGCCATTACGAAGAGTGTGCAATGCGGCCCAGCGCAACAAATAACTTTAGGACCTGACGGTGGTGGCAACCCCGCGCTTTGTACTTTACCTCAAAGCTGCCGCAGGGCACCAGTGCACGAATAACGCCAGTTTAGGCCTTGAGGTGAAGAAAAAAGAAGAAGAAGAAACTATGTTGTTGAGAAGCATTTTTTTTCTCGTAGCAGTGAGTCAACTTGCTCTAAGGACTCCCTCTCCCGCTAAACGGATCGCTGATGGGACTAAAAACTTTACGTTCTGCTCGAGCGATCCGCTCGAGATTGACAGTAATTACTGCTCCGTGTTCACTCGGCCGCGCGGCCACAGAGTGAGAGCGAAGGGGCGGATGGAAGCAGAGAGAGAGAGAGAGAGAGAGAGAGAGAGAGAGAGAGAGAGAGAGATGGGTGGGGGTGGGGGGAGCATACTGTACACCAAGAGGAAGAAAAAAGAAATGCCCAAAGCTCTAATGAAACGAAGCAGATAAGCCCGTCCCGTCCTGTCATGTCAGCCTGCTCAGCCACGGGTGTGCAGTCCCGTCATACATCCCTGTGCGGCGGGCTGCCTATGCCGCTCGCTGCAGGCGTCATGGGCCAGGGGGACACGCAAGGTATACACAGAAATACAAGAGACGCCTGCCCCACGCTGCGGGCTCTGAAAGCTTCAGGGACCAGTAACTCACCTGCATGACGTTACAGTGACAGTCCTGGAAAGGAACTTTACCGCCCATACCTTACGCAACTCGTTTATGAAACGTAACCCAACTTAATTCAAAGTAAAAAGCATGCGGTATTTTTTCGAAAGTAAACATGATCGCAAATTTAAGTATTTTGCCATTGTTTGAGAGGACGGGGCTAACTTTCCCCTTTCCGAATTCAAAACCACACAAAATTTAGCAGCCAAGAAAATACGACTGTTCTATAGAGGTTGTCACGTAATGTTTCATTTCTCTCACGTTATAAGTTTCCGAAGCGTACACTCTAAATGGGAAAGGACAATATTGTATCCAGCCAAGTTGTGCCCTTGTGCACATCTAGAGAAGATATAAATTTGTTTCCAATCTAGGTACAATTTAGCCTATTTTGTCCCTAGATTGGAAACAAATTTATATCTGCTCTAGATGTGCACAAGGGCACAACTTGGCTGGATACAATATTGTCCTTTCCCATTTAGAGTGTAACGCATAGAAAATAATATTTATTTTCGATGAACAACGTTACGCAAAACAGCAGCATTTCAACTCTTTAAAAGTTAAGTTCCCGGTGCCTGGAAAGTAGAATGGATTGGAGGTTCCCACATTCTCCAAAATCAAGCCCCAGAGCACGCTGGGAGAGGCGCGGCGCGACCGCAGGGACGAGGCCGCGGCTAAGCTCTTCATCTTGCGAAACACACGGCCCACGGCTCTTCCTCGTGCTTTGAATATTCTCTCTTCATGACAGCCAAATTTCTCATTCTGACCCGCTGGCGAAGCCACAAGAAACAGAGGTGAACAGGAGCTCGTGGGGCTCGTGGTCGCACTCACACAAGCCCCCCCCCCCCACACACACACACACCATCAAAGCTACCGCCGCACTAACAGAGGCCGCTCGAAAATCTATGCATAATAAATGCCAGGCGCCCCGAGCGACATCAAGGGATGGGCAGCCACACGTCCAGCACACAGTAAAAAATAACCATAAAAGCAATAATTATGCCAACAATAATAACAGTCAACTGCTAGCGTCTCTTTCGTTCAGAAAATTAAAATATATATTTAAAAAAAAATATGAAGTACAAACCCAGCCAGTACAGGGGCGTAAGCGAGCGTAAGGGAGGGTACAGATTTCACCTGTTATAACGACATATGTACCAGTCTGCTCCTGCGGTGCCGGAACCCCGCACGCTCGCGGCATGAATGCCAATCCCTGAACTAAAACAAACAAAACAAAGGTGCTGCATGGCACCCATAAAGGAAGGGAGGGGAGGGGGGCCTCTCTCGCAACCCTAATAGTGTCTCTGTAGAGGCTCCAAAATAGCTGAAAATACCAGCTTTTCGAAGGTAATCGGTCCTCTAAAAGCTCCAGAGCAGTAGCATCCCTGCATATAAAGCTCCTTTGTTTTATTTCCAGAGTATTCGAAGCAGCTATGAATATTAATCGAGAAAGGTGACTCGACCCGGCGCGCCGCGGCGAGCGGCAGTTTGTAGCATCATAGACCGCCTCTTCTTCTTGTTCGTGGGAAAGTTTTTAAAAGGAAGAGAGAAAAGCGCGCGCGCGCGTGTGTGTGTGTGTGCATTTGTGTGAGTGCGAGAGAAAGAGACAGAGCAAGTGAGAGGAAAAGGTGCGTGAAAGGCCTCTCTCCTTGGGAATTCTCACCCCGCTCCGCTACCTCCGCGGGAAGAAAGGCAGACAGTGGTAGCAGAGCGGCAGGGGGTGAGGGCGCGCGGCGGCGGGGTGGCGCAGGAGAAGAGATTGAGGGAGAACACGATTCGAAAAGGCATCCGAGGCACGCCAGACGGGACCGGGCACGGAACCGGGCGAAGCGGCGTCGGCACGTTGTTCGGTTCAGGTGATATCGCAGTACAGCCCGCGCCATGAAATTAATGGAAACCTCTTTCCGGCCGGCGGGCCGGGCTGGGCCGGGCTGGGCGAGGTCAGCTCACTCGGTAGCCGAGGGTGGGAGGTGGGAGGTGGACGCGATTGTGAAGGGAAGGTGCGAGTGAGGAGGTCACATGGGGAGGGAGGGGGGGGGGAGTTAGTGACAAAGCGTCGGTATCAAAGAGGGCGAAAAACAGTACAGGTAATACAAGTACTGTATAAGCTTTTCGTAAAGTGTGGACACACGTTCGTCTGCTCTTTATAATTCGGTGTAGACACGGTTGCGTGCGCCTCTGGGAGTGTGCGATGGAGAAAGGCATCCCCACCTCCAACATCGACGATTGATAGCGGGACGAGCCGCCGAAGCCCGGTCGGGAGGAAACTTTGAACGTTAAGACAGGATAGAGGAAGAGCTCTGAGAAAGAGGTGGAGGCGATGAGAAGAGAATGGAGAAAGGTGAAGGCGGTCGGCAATAAGGCGCACCGGAGAAAGAGAGAAACAGCGAGAAGATGAAAGCGCGCATGTAAGGGGTGCAACACGTGATCTGGAAGGCAGGGAGGGGCGGGGTGGGGTGGGGCGGGGCGGAGGCGCGGCGGGACCAAGCTAGCGTTGCGCCGCCGGCCACACTATTTCACATTCAGGCAATAAATCTCGACGAATTGCGAACGCTCCACTATCTGACGTGCCTACTGCCGGGTGGGTGGCGGGCGCGGGCGCTGCGCTCTGCATCGCTCACTGGTGGGGAGGAAAAAAACAGCGAAAGGAAAAGAAGAGAGGGTAAAGGAATAAGGAACGGGAGGGAGAGGGAGAGCTGCGGCGTGAGGCTCAGGTACCTGCGGGAGGTGCGAGGACCTCTCCCACCACGCGACCAGCGTTGCCCGATCATTTGGCGAAACTTCGCCCCAATGCAGCAGTTCACTGTAAAAATTTGTTGTAAAAAAACGAAAAAAAAATTACAGGTTTCGCTGTTAAATCGGTGAACAGATTTTTCCTGTAGTTTGATGAAACATTTTGTGAATTAACAAGAAAAATCGCGAATCAACAGATAAAATTTGTAAACTTACGGAATTCTTTTGTAAAGTTACGGAATATTTTTGTAAAGTTACAGAGTTTTTTAGTAAATGAACACGAATAAGAAGTTAATTCACTGTCAGTTCGTTTAACAAAATTCACAGATATTACCTGTTAATTTACAACATGATTTTTTTACAGTGTTTGAGAAGCATCTCTCAGCTGTCTCCAGCTTGCAAACACGACGGAATAGCCGAGGTTTTAGCTAACACGTTTGTAAACATCGAAACAAGTCACGTACCCCCATACAACTTTTTCGCCATCCCTACCAACTCTTGGCAATTTCAGCAAACTTTAAGCTAGGGCAGCAAAACTGAAAAGAAAAAACTTGGTGTGTGCTGTTTTAGCACTAAGTTAGCGAACACAGCAAAAAAGGAAAACTAGAAAAAATTCCGGAAATATTCAGAAAAATTCAAAAAAAGTTTACGAAAATTCACAAAAATTTAGGTGAAACTCATGCAAACATTCACAGAAATTCTAGAAATATTCACAAAAAAAACACACACGCACAAAAAAAATCACGAAGTTTGTACACCAATATTCAAAGTCATTGTTTCCCACTTGCGCCCAACAGACTTCCCCTGCGGCGTGGGCAGCGCGGCAGGCGCCCGGGCGACTCCGCTCGGACGGCGGTGCACTTTGGTTCTGCAATTCAAGGTTCATTTCCGGCTTGCAGAGAGAGAAAGAGAGAAACATCTGCACAGGACTTATCTTGCGCGAGCGCTGCGCCCGCACGAGCGAAGCTCTAGATCACGTGAAAACCGGGCGCGGAAAAACGCAGTCTGGTAAAAAGGGGAAGAGAGAGGGGAGCGAGGTAGGGAAGAAAGAGTGGAAACATACTCCACAGAGACTTTCAGTTATGAGAGATGCACGCTTTATTCAACTAAAGTAACACAAAATTACAAAAGCTAAAGGAGAAATCAAAGTTAGCAGCACTGTAAAAAATCAGTCCTGGATACGGAGCTTGTCACGGCGTTCCGTACCCCATATTTCGGAAAGGGAGTACGGAAATTTACCGTACCTGGCCACCGTACCTACCATTTGTCCGTGGGCTAGCATAGGGAAAGGGGTACGGAACGCCGTTAACAGTCCGTACCCAAAACGGAAACCGCCGGAAAAAAATTAGCGGTAACTTTTCCGTACCTTGGCACCGTACCCACATTTTTTTTTACATGGGCTCTTATGGAAAGAAAATGCGACTTGGGTATGGTTCCCGACGTCGCATCGCGCTGCGCGGGTGCTCGTTGGAAAGAGCTCGACGAAAACTATCATTTGAACCTGGTTCCGGTAAAATCTGTGACTTCACCCTTCAAAATGGGACAGCCTAACGTACGCCCCCCCCCCACCCCCCGCCCTTATTACGTGCCTGTCCACAGGAGGTCACTCGGTGTAACAACGGTATCCATAGAGAGGTGCGCAAGTATGCAACGCTGCTACATCAGTGGGCTTGCCCTTATGCATACAATTGTGCTTGCAGGCTCGCTCCAAACTCAGGATGCTAAATACAACTTGATTCCGAGTGCATTGTTTCACTCCGTGACTCACTACGCGCAAACGAGAAGATTGACCAGGCCACAATACATAATAGTGTGTTGAAAGATCCTTAAAAACCTCTCGGTAGAAAGGAAAAGAAATTTCATGGAAAAGACGATATGTATAAGTGAAATAGAGATGAGCCTCCTGGCGCGAGACTGGGTTACTTCATCGGACGGAAAGTGGCGGCCAAGGGTCGAAGTGCGAGGGGTGGGGACCCCCCGGCCCCCCGGTCCCCTTTCCAGCGCACACGGCTCCCCTCAAGGGTGGCGGCGACGCGAAGCAGTGCGGTAGGGAATCTAAGGGGGGAAAGCCCAAAAATGAAGACAGAGCGGCTTCATTTTTTCCGCATATTATTTAACGACCCTGGTCATTAGCAGAGGTCTCCATTTCTCTGTCGGTGGCCGTGATTTCGCAAGTAGGGGGGCGGAAAGGCGAGGGAGGGGGCCAGGCGCCCCCACCTACCCTCGGCGACCGCGCGCGCGCGGGGGGGCTCGACAGGGGGGCAGGGAGGCGGGGGGCAACAGGGAAAAAGAGAGAGCTTCAGGGGGTAAAAAGAGAGGGAGGGGGGGCTGTGGCACAGTTAGCTCTGGGGCCCGACAGGCCTGGCCACATTACGTTTAGCATTATACCCCACAGAGCCCCGGGCCGTCCCGCGCCCGGCCCGCCCGTGCCTAACCCGCAGATGTGATTTTTCACTGAGCAACAGAAGAGTCGAGCCGCCCTCCATCCTAGCGCGTCCTCCAACGCTACAAAACAAGACGCGCAGGTGTGTTATCGAAAGTCTCTGCCTGCTACACACTTCCGACGATATGGCCACACACAGGATAGATCGTTGATTGTGATTTCCTGAGTTTTACTGTCCCTTTGACCAGAATATGATTGGTGTCTTACCTCTTCGGCTGGGAAGAATATTTTTGTTTCTAAACCGTGACAATAAATATAATTGTAGAAACAGAGTGAGACCCATTTTATCGAACAGCTTTTGTGTAGAGCACCCGGTACCCTATGTCGGACACTGGAAAGTCGAGAGTGTACGTAACTACACTACAGAACTTTCATCACCGGAATTTTCATAGCACACTCTCTCACTCACTCACTCACCCATCACCCGCTCACTACTCAGATGTACTCGCGCACGCGCGGATAAAAAGGAGAAAAAAAGAAAAAAGGAGCGGGAGGTGGCATTTTGGCTCTTCTGCACTGTAATTCCCGCTGCCATGCCCTTGTTCATTTTTAACGGCCTCCGTAAAAGGTGCGCCATTGTTTCTGCGATGAGAAAGGGCCACACATCCGCGCGCGCACAGACACACCCACACCCACCCACCCACCCACCCACCCACCCATCCACACACACACACACACACACACACACACACACACACACACACACACACACACACAAACCCTCTTACACACACACACACACTCACACTTCGCCGCAAGCCACAAATAAGCGCTTTTTCTAATCTCTTTGCACGCAGATGCCTAGATTTCCCCAGGGCGGGAACGCCGGCGTAGCTCCCTTTAGTATCAATCACCTGCTAAGCCACCCGATTTGCTGCCAAACACCGAGCCTGCCAGCGCGCTCTCATTCCCTTTTTACTTTTCAAAAGAAAGACGCAGAGCAAAGCGTTTCGTTTGTATTTCTCCCCCTCCGTTTTGTTTTCTCAACACTGCTGGTCGGTCGGTCCGCGTCTCTGACTGCGAGTCCCTTTTCTCCCTTTATTTTTAGCAGGGGTCTTTGTTGACCAGCTGCCTAATGGCACTGATTTGCCTAAAACGTGGACTTGCTCCCACCTCACCCTCGCGCACACCTTGGAGTGGCACAACTTTGGCTCGCTTATTTGTCTCCTGGAATTTACAGCGGAAATGCCGTAATGAAGTTAAATGTAATCGAGACAAAGTTTGGTGCGCACGGGACACAAGCTGCGCGCGCGGGGGAGGGGAGGGGGACAGAGAGAGGGAGAGAGAGGGAGAGAGAGAGAGGAACGGATTCAGCGAGGGAGATAGGGAAGGCAGGTAGATAGAGAAGGAGAGGGGGGAAGTAAAGAATAGCGGCCAGAAAAGGGAAAGAGTTTTGTGTCACTGATCCGGCGAGATGAATTGAACAGAATGAACAAAGTCGCACAGAAACAGGCGCGCGGGGGCGTCGAGGGCGGGTCTTCTGGGGCGAGCGGCGAGAGCGGCGAGAGCGGCGAGAGCGGGAAAATGGAGAGGGCGATGTGGGAGGGGGTGGCCGAGGGAGGAGCAGATAGGAGTGGATGTCTCCAAGTTGGCTCGTAGACCCCGTCTCCATTGGATTCCCCTGAAAACTGATTATGAGAATTGGTATACGACGTTGTTTTCGCGGGATGCCGTCTGCCCATCCCAATCCCCTTCTCCGTTCCTCTCTCTCTCTCTCTCTGGGAGGGTTCAGCCTCACTCTTCCTTCCTCTCTCCCTCCCCCTCGCTCTTTTGCTCTCCGCCTCTCCCAGCAGCCCTGCCTGACCAGCGGGAGCAGACTGACCGCGTTCCTTTTCGCAAGGAGATGGCAGCTGTAGCGCGCCGTAGCGGTCACGGCCAGGACCAATACAGACCAGCAGAGAGACATTGCGGCTGTTCGCGTCGAAAGCGAATAGTGCCGATGACGTGGTCGCAAGGGCCGTCGCAATGGGATCAAAGAAAGGGAATAGGAAAAAAAAGAAAAGGGTTATTCCTTTAAACCACGCAAAGCACCAAAAACATCAATTTAAAGTTTGTCCCTATAACTTGGCTGCATGATCAAAAATAAAAAGATGAACAGCTACATAACTAAGAAACATTTAGATGTTCAGCAACGAGATGGCTTCATAGCCTAAAACGCCATTCGTTTGAAAATGTAAGCAACAGTGCGAAAGAGAGTAGCCAAGTCTGTCGCATTCATGTTTTTCTCTCAGCAGCTAAGAAAACTTTTGCTTCCCTTTCTTTGCGCGTGTTCTCTTGAAATTAAAGGATTGGCTTTATTATGTGTAAAAACAAAAATATAAAAAGCACGACAAGAGACGTTCCAGAGTCAGACCCTGACCCTTCCCCCCGAGATGGACGACAGCAGCGGGTAGTTTCGGCGCACACCGCAGTGACCACACAGCAGCACCTGTCGGCCACCTCTATAGGTCCGGCCGTCCGGTCCCTGCTGGGGTGGCGGCGCTCTCGCCCCCGGGCCCCTGAGGCACTGCTGGGCCCCGCCCCGCCCCGCCCCGCCCCGCCCCGCCCCGCCCCGCCCCGCCCCGCCCCGCCCCGCCCCGCCCCGCCCCGCCCCGCCCCGCCCCGCCACGCCTCGCCACGCAGCTCATATGGCAGACCTCCGGAGAGCGGCGGGGACGCCTAGGGACACGCCACGTGTTTATCTTCCATTAGCCGTAATCTCACCGACATAACTGAGTAAAATTATCAGGCCCAACTCTCCACGCTCACCGTATGCCGACACGCGCAACGTATTTCGACTCGCTCCCTCCACCCAACCTACCTACCTGCCTCGCCCCGCCTCACCCCGTGTCCTACACTAGGACTTGATTACAAGCGCGGGTGTCCATTTACGCTCTAATTTCTGGCAGGGTGCGTGACAAAGAGGCTGGCGAATGGCGCAGGAGGCCTTTTGTCCTCCCGCGGGTGAGGGCGTGGCGTGGCGTGGCGGGGGGGCGAGTCGCCGAGGCCGCCCCCTCCGCTCTGCTTACCTACCTGCCGCAGTATAAAGTTGGCTCTATCTCCTGTTCACCGGACAGGGTGGCGGGGCGTGCTGGCGTAAGTAAGACTAGCCTGTAGGGGGTGGCTGCTCCGACCCAAGGTGAGGTGGGGCGGGGCGGGGCGGGGCGGGGCGGGGCGGGGCGGGGCGGGGCGGGGCGGGGCGGGGCGGGGCGCGTCTCCGCAGAGGACTCGGGCATCCCGATCGCCAGAGACGCCGCGCCGCTACCGCAGTCTCCGCTTGTAACGACGCCCCTCGAGGAATCTCAAAGCCCCACCCGACCCCGCCCCGCCCCGCCTCGCCTCGCCCCGCCCGACCCCGCCTCACCCTGCCCCGCCCCACCACGTTCCAGGGGCCATACCCTTTGCCATTTCGTCGAACGGGTGCTTCCGCGGCTATGGGTGTGCTGGTACTGGGAGGGCGTGGCGTAGCGGCAGGGGTCACGCCCGCGCGCAGCCACACACATACACACATACACACATACACACACACACACACACACACAAGGCAGTCTGAGCTGGGCAGCGCGTAACGGTTGTATTATTGGTGCGCAGCCTCCGTAGGCCGCCAAGATATTCCAGCGCCATCTGAAAATGTTCGTTATGGCCCTTGTACCTGAATCAAGTCTGCATCATAATGCGTCTTTCACGGGTGGCTATGACGAAGGCGGCCGCCGTCGAGTTGCGCGCGAGTTTCCAGAAGAAGTAATAAACACATCTAAAGTTATTCTGCCTGATAATGCACGGCCCGCGGCAGCGTCGTCGCGCATGCAGGCACCCGGATAAATGTGGAACAGGATGTTCTTTTTATTTAGTTTTCCTGCTTCTCAACTTTCGGCTTCTACTGGAAGGGCTGGAGGGATCAGGCTGGCTGGAACAACCAACCGCGGCGTCGGAAAAGGATTGGGGGGGGGGAGGGGGGGAGGAGGAGAGCGAGCGGTCCGGTGTAGCAGGAGGAGGTGAGCGAACAGCGGAGGAGGCGGGAGAGAAGGGATTTCACCAAGTTTTGTCGGAAGGAGCGGTACAATGGCGCGTGGAGAGCCTCGCTTTTGAAACGCGCGAGACTCCGCCACGCCCCGCCCTGCCCCATCAGACACACCGATAAAGCTATCGTGGTCCCTGCCGAAAACGTTATCGTTACATTTCGATTCTTTGCCCTACGCTGCACTGTTCACATCTGTAAACAGACCGGCCGTGAGGAGACGGCAACCCTCGATGACACACGCACAGCAAACTATTTTTTTTCTTCCCTTTTTTTCTCCATGCCAAATCAGACAGCGCCTGAGCGCAGATCGGGACGGCGGGGGAGTGGTGGTGATGGTAAGGGGGCAAAACCGCGGTGTGATACGTAAGGAGACGTAAAACGGAATAAATAATGCGGGCGGAGCGTCTCTCTGGAAGCCACTCCCGCTCGCTTCACTTGGCTCCAGGGGCCCCTGCTGCCCAGCGCTATCTATCGAACACTGCTCCGCTCCACCAGCCGGGCCCGGGCACCACCGGGCACCACCGGGCACCCCGCAGCCCCCGCACGACTCCGCTCGCTTTCTCGCGCTCATTCCCAGGCCGCCCCCCTGGGGGGCAGAGAGCGAGCGAAAGAGAGAGAGAGAGCGAGTAAGAGAGAGAGCGAGAGAGAGAGCGAGAGAGAGAGAGAGAGCGAGAGCGAGAGAGAGAGAGCGAGAGCGAGAGAGAGAGCGAGAGAGAGAGAACGAGAGAGAGAGCGAGAGAGAGAGCGAGAGAGAGCGAGAGAGAGAGCGAGAGAGAGCGCGAGAGAGAGAGAGCGAGAGAGAGCGAGAGAGCGAGCGAGAGAGAGCGAGAGAGAGCGAGAGAGAGAGCGAGAGAGAGAGCGAGAGAGAGCGAGAGAGCGAGAGAGAGAGAGCGCGCGAGAGAGAGAGCGAGAGAGCGAGAGAGAGAGCGCGAGAGAGAGAAGGAGAGGGAGAGCGAGAAAGCGAGAGAGAGAGAGAAATCGCGCGCGCGCGCGAGAGAGAGAGAGAGAGAGAGAGAGAGAGAGAGAGAGAGAGAGAGAGAGAGAGAGAGAGCGAGAAAGCGAGAGAGAGAATCAACCAGTGCAGTAGTGGTTGCCGCAGCCCAAAGGGCTGCCAGGGGGTGGTCAGCGTGAGGGGAGATGGAGGGGCATTGCGGACAGAGGTCACGCATGATTGGAGGGCGGAGAGCCGGCGGCCGTCCAGACAGACAGAGCTCAGCAGGCGGGCTTTGGGCCGGCCTGGCTGACGGGGCCGGGCGGGACGGGGTGGCGCCGGGCAGGCCAGCTGAAAGGCCAGCTGTTAGCAACCGGATACCATCGCGGGGCCGGGGCCGCCCCGAGCCCCTATCCTCCCCTACAACCCTCTCAGCGGGGCCAGCAAGCACCTTCCATCATCCGGAGCAGAGAGTGCGCAAGGAGCCCGATTCAAGGCGCCGCGTCCTACACTGCACCAGAAACGCAATAATAATAAAGCGAGACCTGAATATGATGCGAGATTGCCTGAGGGGAAGCCCGCTGCCGCGACATGTGGCGCTGCACTACGGCGAGAAAACAAGCAGTGCGGTACATACCGACTTAAATCTTAGTTACAAGCCAAGAATTATGTTTTTTTTTCGTAAATTTACAACATTTTTAGCAAGTCGTGATTTACAAAGTATATAGTTAATCTACCAAGGTATTTTTCACAGTGCCCATCACCAGCGTTGTGGGAAATAATTAAGAGTAATGAGCAGCCCATAAGACAGCGGGGTGAAGCGAGCTGCAGTCGCGCCTCGATACTAGGCAACACCTTCTAGCACCAATGCCAAAATAGGCAGGCGGAGATGCAGCCCGTTCTACACCATTCTGTGTTTGGGCCACGTATTGCCTGCCTTTCTGACACCACTACGGCCGTTCGTTACACAGGAAGGGACAGGAAACAGGAGGTAGAGGAAGGGTACGAGTAGGGAGGAGAAAGAGGGAAAGGAAGAGAGAGACAGGACGAGAAACTGGCGTTATCTGGGTCCTACTGAAAGACGAGAATGGAGGGGAAGGAGGCTAAGACCAAAGGTAACGCGTACGGCTACCGGCCGGCCTTCCGGGAGAAACCCGGCGGCTGGGTGCTGGGCTGGGTGCGCTGTACCTGTACCACATACGGGGAAATGAGGAGGAAAGAAAGCTTTCATACTCAAGCCCGATGTAGCCAAGGTATGCCAAGAACGCACAACGTTACGTATACGACCCATCTGTATCCCAAAGGAGCGAGAAGGGGAAAAAAAAAGACGTCGCAACTCAATTGACGTGAAATTTGCGTCAACAACTTTACTACGTGATCGCATTCAGCACGCCCCGCCCCACCTTACCCCATCCCCCGCCCTCTTTTTCCCTCCTTCGTGTCTTTTTCTGGCCGACAGTGTGTCTCCGTTTTTGCTGCTGGTGGAGGAGAGGGGGACATCAAGGCTGGACGTGGAGGGACACGGCGGGGCATTAAGGGACGGGGAGGGACGAGGCGGGAGCGGGAGAGAGAGAGAGGACAAAGTGCGCGAGAGGCGAAAGACAGAGAAGGAGGGGGAGAAAAGAGGTAAAGATACGGAGGCGCTGCCGTAACGCTGAATGCGAGATAAGGCAGGGGGCTGGCGAAGCGGGAACGAGATGGACAACTGGGTGATGGAGCCCTCGGGACGCGAGGGGCTGGGCAGGACGCGTGGGAGGGCGGGGCAGTAATGGCGATAGGGGTTGGAGGAGAAGGGGAGGGGGAGGGGGCTGGTAGAGAGTCGAACGCACCTGCTTAGCCTCCCACGCATCAATATCTCACCTCCATAACTTGTTCTTCCCCTTCACTGCCGGCCGGGCTGGGCCGGGCAGGGCCCTACGGCTGGGCCGAGCCCGGCGCTGCTCTCAGATGAGTGATAAGACAACAGCCGGGGCCTTGGGCCGCGGCCACGCCGCGCCACGCCCAAAAGTCGATCGGACAAGAGAGCGGCGAGGAGCGGAGCCGAGTCGAGTGGGTCTGGTCCGCAGGGCTTTCCATTTCATAAACTGAATTAGCCGCGCGGACACTCGGAGGAGACGGGAGGAGCAGCAACGTAGCGCGCCTTTTCTTTACGCTTCAGCAGCGCGGCGGCAGCGGCGGGCGGGGCGGGCGGGGCGGGCGGGGCGGGCGGGGCGCAGGTTGCCCCGGGGAAAGGCTTCCAAGCGGTGTTGCCAGATAAGTAGAGGCATCGCTGGGAGAACAAAAAGGAAGGATGTAGCACCCTTCCTATCGTGCATTATTTACCAAAGAGGCATTAGCATTTCTGTTTTTTCGCGATAATATCCTGACCAACTGAAAGTAACCACAACCAAGTGTACGGACTAACAAAATCGCTTTAAAAACCTGCATCAAACAAACCGACGAACACTGTTAAAAATTACAACAGGAATTTGACGGAATAGTCCGGTAATTTTTTAGCCGGTATGAACCGTTTTTAATTTACGGGACAACCATGCCAAAAAATAAAAAAAATAAATAAGGACCCTCCCGTACCCGTACATTCAAATTAAGGACCGATCCGCGATCCGTGCACTAAAATCCCTCACTTTCTGTTTCATGCGCGGTTTTATGGCTCCCAGAATACTTTCGATAAAAACTGGTTGTTGGACCCTATCTAAAAACCTCGATTTTCATCACCGCCCTCGGTGCAAATAGTGGAAGACATCTGGAGCGTGAGCTTGTCTAGCTCGGTGCGCAGTGCCTCGTCCTCCATCACACTGTCAGCGAGGCTCTCTGATATTGTTGCACACTTTTCCAGAGGAGGTGCGCTCCCGCTGGCCGCCCTGATCTCCGCTAATTTTATCGAGGGGCCCTTAGATCAAAAAAATCAGTGAATACCCTAAAACAAAATCAGTAAGCAATCAGAAAATATCAGAAAAATAAGGAAAAAATAAAGAAAAATTAAAAAAAAAGAAAAATCAGCCAAAATCACGGAAAATCTCGAAAAGTCGATGTACGCTTGAATTTATAGATACGGACCCCTCCAATTTTAACCCGGGCTTAGCTTGGTACCGGAGCCTCGGCGCGCGGACGGGCACCGGCCCCTGCAGCTGGCCCTTCACTAACGCCCAACGCCCTTTCCCCTCGCTCGCAAAACCCTTTCTCGCACCTCCACTCTATCCTCACCACCAATTTTGCGCCGCTTAAGATGCAGATCCCGGCGAGCGAGAGCTAAGCACTCGGCGGGGCCACATCGAATGTCAGCAAGTCGCCCCCGTAAATTACGTTTAAGAGCGTTTATGCGGGTCGAATCTCCCCCATTCTGCCCCATCCCCCATTACCTCCGCGATGATCTCAGCGGGGTGCGAAACCACCGGTCTTGAGGCTGATATACCCCAGGATGAGCCCAACTCGATAAAAAAAATAGAAATAAAATATAAAAAAGGCTACAATGAAACATGTGCACGGAAATACAGCGAAATACAGGGAAAGTATATAGCTAGACATACACAGCAATATTTAAAAAATGCACTGAATTACACGTCTTCATTTCAATTCAGAATACATGAAGCTGCAAGAAGTATAAGTCTACATAGATGTACACGAGTTGCCCTTGGTCGACCCCAAGCCCACCTCCGGACTCAATAACTCCCACCTTTATTATCCATACAGCCTCGAGCGTTACGCGAGTGGTGAAACACATACCAAAGGTCCATAGGTCTGCCCTCATCAAGTCACATACACGAGCCTTTGAACAAAGCACACCTCTCTCCTCCCTCCTCTCTCTCTCTCTCTCTCTCTCTCTCTCTCTCTCTCTCTCTCTCTCTCTCTCTTCTCTCTCTCTCTCCCAGCTGATCCAATAACTGTGCGCGCCCATCCGATTCCCTTTAATTGCGAACCCGCTCCTGGCAGCGATTCGAACATCCTTCGTCTCTCTCTCTCGCTCTCTTTGAGTCTGTCGCGCTCTCTCCCCCTCCCTTGCGGCCCCGCCCGTGAGCCCGACGCGGCGCGTCTGCCCAAACTACTGCACGAAATGCAGCTGATTGGAAAGGCGACCGCACCCGTTTGGCCCGGCCCGGCGCGGTGGTCGTGGTTCCTTGCACTTCGGGTGCCATCTGTTTCGCACGACAGCGCTGGACACCGACAAGTCAGAGTACACTGGTAATTTGGGGGGGGGGGGGGCATATCGCACAAAATGTGTACAATGATTTTCTTGTGATTTTCTTGACTTTCGATTTTCCTGATTTTTGAAATTTTCGTGTTTTTTTTTTCTTTTGATTTTTCTAGGAAAAATTTTTCCTGGTAAATTTTGATCTTTTACCCCATTTTTAATTGTCATTTTCATAAATGTGTAATTTAAGAATAGAAAATAGCATTTGCCTACTATTCTAACTTATTTTTTTTTTTATTTTATTCAGCTGGGGCCAGTTGTTACTGCGGGCTCAGCGAGGGCCTGGCTGCGTCGGGCGGGGGCCGGCGGGGTTGAGAGGATCTTTTGTTTACCTGCGAATAATATGCGAGTGGGTATAACATCCCGGCATTGTGCCACCCTCACGGGGCACTTGCTATTGGGGACGAGAGGACCTACACGCGTGTGTTCGCATCGCCATCGCGCTGGTGGCGCTGGGCACGGCCGGCCGCGCGCAGAGCTGCCAACGCGCAACCGATAAAAATAAAACACCGTGAGACCAGGTGTCTGTGTTCCGTTCCAACCGCTGCCGATAGTCGGGAGCACAGGAACAGACGGGCACCGCGGAGTCTGAATGAGTGGGGGCGGGGGAGACGAAATGTTCGACAGTGCATGTACGCGCATCAAACACGCGGGGCAGATTTTTTTTTTACCCAAAATACTTTTTTTTACGGCGCTGAGGACTCACTCCGTCTCTGAGCAGCGTTCAGGTCGGTGGCAACAACTCAGACACACACACACACGCAAAAAAAAAATATATATAATAAAAGCCGCACAAAACAAGGAGAGTAAAAGCGCGTGATGGAGATATGAGTTGAGAGGAGGTCGCTCAGCGCACAGGAAACATTGAGAGAGGGGAAACGCCGGGGGGAGGGGGGAAGGGGGCAGAGAGAGGTACAGTACGGTTTTCGGAAGGTGAGTCGAGGCGGGACAGCGGAACGCCGCGTGCCGCCCCATTGGTCTATCCACCTACCCCTACCCCGTTTTTTTTTAGCAGATGATACATTTACGCATAAAATAAATATCATCAGATAACTTTTCCAAATGTATCAGCTGCAAGCTCCAGCAATGTACACTGAAAGAATCTTACAAACACACCCTTCGTAACTTACAGTGAATTCCGCACCCATGTATTACAAACACTTTTCTCTGACGGACACAGTGCCACTCACACTTTTCACGGCAGGACCATTGCGGTTTTAGACATTTTACTGTTGTAGTGTACTGCACTTGAGTTAGTAGAGTGAATGAGATATATCTCCTCAACGCTATCGTCTCTCGCTTCCGGCCTCGAGTATCCTTTCCCTTTCCATTCTGCTATAGTTTGGACGGTAGACGGCCATGCTGACCGAGCGATAAGAGCAGGTGCAAAAGAGGGAGGCACACGCGCTCTCTTTATCTCTCTCCAACACACAACGCGGCGGGTGGAGTCCGCAGCGCGCGGTCGCGGCGGAAATTCGCTCGGATCCAATTGTTATTATTGTACAACCGGACCAAATCCGATTCTAATAATTCTAGTTCTAGCGACCGTCCACCCGCGGGTGATCCAGCGCGCCAGCACCCGGCCCCGGCCCCTCGCTCTCTCGCATATACATATTCTCTGGCAAATTTGCAGTCCAGTTTTCGAACGAGCTCGCTCTGGGGAAAAGCTGTCGCGTACAAAATGATGCATCGCTTCGCATAGACCCGGGTCCGTATCGGGCGTGAGTCTGAGAGAGGGAGAGAGAGCGCGCGAGAGAGGCGGGGAAGAGGAATCGCTCAATTCTCGTTAATTATGTGCGCGGCGCTCGACATTATTTTCTGTTAATCCCCTAGACGGTGAACGCGGCGCAGGACCCTCAGAAAGAGTTCCTCCATCACAGTCGTTTTGCGTTTCGACGAACCCTTCAACACGAATTCGCAGAGTACCTGTTCCCGCCGAAAAAGTATGGCTTATCGCTTTATATATAGATATATTATACTCGCTCCGCCCGCGCCGGCTGCGAGTAAAATAGTGGAGCAGGACATGGCCGGCCGCAAATCTCTTCTGAACGATTGAAGTGAAAAGCGAGCCTTGCGCTGAGCAAGTGCGTATGCGTGCGCGTGTGTGTGAATGTTCGTGCGCGCGCGCGCGAGTGTGTATAAGAGCGCGCGGCTGTGTGGACGTATTTGCAGGAAAGCGGGCGTGTTCGTTTAAGCGCAATGCCCGGCCCATAAATCAAAATCGACTGCACAAACAAAAGACGGAGCGCGGCAAAATCAAAATCACTTCCGGTCCGTTATGGCGCGGCCTCGGCCCGGTCCGGTTCGGTCCCCGTGCAAGGTCAGCTGCGGCTGTCAGGGCCGCGCGCCCGAAAACAAGAAAAGAAAGCGGCGGCCGGTCATTGTCAGAGCCGACATTCATCCCCACGCGAGCAGATCCAGTTTGCATCGTTGTCGTGCCGACAGGAAGAAACGCAACGCATTTCCATATAGAGCGAGATCGCATAGATTGGACCATACGTGCTCCTAAAAAAGCAGCCATAGCGATTACCGAACAAACTCATTTTCACAGGATTAAATGTCTCCAATTACCATTACTGCGAGGGAATTAGCGCGTCGAGGGGCTTCAAACTATTTGTGCATCCCACCGAGCATTTAATGTACGTATTCGTAGAGGCATGATCGCCTATTATTTCACGCCTCGGGTGCTACTTTTCTTCCCCTGTGTTTCCGTTCATCCCAATGTTTCCCCGTTGGCATTTACTCACCGGACCGGACTGAGCAGTGACGGGTTCCCTGAGAGAACAGTATGGATGTGCGGGGCGACCCCCGACCACCCCTGCCTGGCCCCGCCCCCGCCGCCGGCCGCCGACCCGCCACTTTGGCTAGCCCTGTGTGTGTGGCGGGAGGCGCGCGGCGGGGGGAGGAGGTGGAGAGGGTGGAAGGCGAACTTTATGTTTCGTGTAATGCATTTAGAGGCCTCAACTTCCGACCACCCCGCCGCCGCCGCCGTGCAGCCCCGGGAGGAGGGACGCCCTACGCCCCTCGTTAGGCGCGCTGAGCTTTGCTATCCGCCCCGTCACCCCGCCCGCCCCGCCGCCGTCCCTCGTCCCCACTCACACAGACATACATAGACATGAGCGTGTGTAATTGCGAGAGTGAGACTTCGTCCCCCGCGCACAGACTGCGGCGCGACGGTGCTGTCGGCGTGGGGCGGGGGGCTCTCCGAGCGGTTGAGGACGGGGAGGAACGAGGAACGCGCGGTGGTGGAGGGTGCTGGAAAGGCGGTCGAGAAAAGCGAGAAAAATACGAAATAGGGGAAAAGAAAGGGGCAAACGGGTAAGGGGGGCGGGGGCACGGGAGAGCGAGATGAAAGGAACACAAGAAATAGTCCACTCACACACAACACACCCCTCCCCCCCCCTCCCCCCGACATAGTGACACGTGACAAACCTACAGCTTGCCTTGAGCCTTTACGCACCCTATGCCTGCGCGCGCGCCTGAATTGGCGACCGTGCGGTTCTCCCTTTGTTTCCGTGATGTTTTTCTCCCTTCGTTATGCACAATATGCGAGTACAGCCCACGCACGCACGCTGTTCTACCCCCCGCGCGGGGAAACCATTTACCTCGAGCAGCACCGCGCCCCGGGGCCGCCCCGCCCCGCCCCTCTCTGCTGTACGACTGAGGGCGCCTGCCGCGCAAAGCAACAAAGTTTTGAGGAGGAGGAGGCAGCGAGGAGTGGCACGGTGGCGTGGCGCGGCGTGGCGCGGCGCGGCGGCAGCAGACGATTCGCTTTCACTTTGAAGTTCACGAGTCTTTGCATGGGGTACAAATATCGCCTCTTTGAGAAACACTTGGGCCGTCGCACCACGACGTCGACAACGTACGAGGGCTCTGGGGGCGGGTCCAGAGCGTGAGGAGGGGGGGGGGAAGGGGGGGGGAGGCCCAGGACCTGAAGAGGAACTGCGGAGGTCCGGCCGAGAGGGTCTGGCTCCTGATTAGATTACGAGGCGCCCCAGTGGCGATGCGACCCTCTCTCGTCCCCTCCCCGGCGCCAACCCCCGCCACCGCCCTTCCCGCCCTCACCTCATGCGCTAAAACTAGGAAAAGGAGGGGTTGCATGACAGCATCGAGTTAGAGGAGAGGAGGGAGGTGGAGGAGGGGGGGAGGGGGGGGGGTCAGCAGCACGTGGACCAGAGCCGGCGGTACAGCAGGCGGGGCGGGGCGGGCAAGCGAGGGCGCGGGAGCTAGAGCACGAAGTATTACACGGGAAACCGAGGAGAAATCAACTTTAAGGTTTGATGTACAAATTTTGTGAATTTTTGTGAATTTTTAATTGAATTTTTGTGAATATTTGCCATATTTCTCTAATATTTCAGAATTTTTCTAGTTTTTACTGGGTTTTTCTGAAATTTCCTGAATTGCTTTAAATTTTAAAGGTTTCTGTACATTTTCCTAAATTTTTCTAAATTTTCCTGATGTGCGAGATACAAAAATTTCAGAGTTGTTTTCCCCACGCGAGAAACGCACCACAGCGCGCGAACGACCCAGGCGCGCGCGCAGCAGCCATGGAGGAGAACATCCAGAGAGGCGTGCCGTTGAATATATCGAGTAAAATTTGGTGCTTAATAATCCAATTACACAATAGCCTCGCACCAAGAGTACGCATTGCGCATTGCATTCGGACTTGAAATTATCAAATATACTGTAAAACCAAGTGTGCAACTGCTAAACACCTGAACGTGTGCAGCGCCTAGCTTAACACGTCAGTGTTCAACCCAAACCCAACAGTCGAGCAAATGCAAATGTTCAAGGCCCTATTGAGGTCTTTGCACAAAACCCTTAAATTATTTTATGTATTAACCCTAAATTTCAATATCAAACTAAGTCCATTGGAACCCCCCAAAATAATATTTCCTTTCATTTTCCCATTTATGATGTATTTTTACTCGTTCTTTACAACAGTATCTACATCTTAGGTAAATGTGAAGAGAACGAGTATTGTGTTCAAAACTTGGTTTTGTTAGTGACCTACCTTTTCTCACAAACCACATAACTAAATAACATAACTGTATACTTATTTTAAAGCTTGAAAGACGTTCTTTCATCCGTAAACGAAGTATTTTTTTTCGTTCTAATGCAAATTATTGAGTAAATCACGTTTGAAAATATCCATTTTAACGGCGTTGGAACATATATTTGTAACTTAAATATCCCACGAAAAACATTTCAATCTTCAACATATTTACACTTGAAAACCTATCTTCCAGCTTTGGTAAACATTTCTTTTCCTCTGATGTAATGAGATAAAATTTATACTTTTCCTGTAAATGAAAGTTCTTTCAGACCCTGCAACTCTGGTATCGGGAAAGTGGGTGCTGACGCATTCAAATCGATATTTCGGTAATTTCGAAACGGCGCTGAACTCCAACAATAGCCAACAATCAAAAACCTGTTGGACTTCTTCCTAAGTGTAGTGTCATTGGGATCATGAAATTTCGGCAAGTTTATGTTTCAACATAATTCCACACGTAACAAAACCAGTTTTGATACACATTCTGTTTGTAAAGAACGAGTTCCTTCACTTTATATCAATTTTGCAAAGTGCAAAATTGATATTTCCAAACATGTTATATTTAGGCTGATGTCTTTGCTTCTTGTTTTAAAGACTGAGGCACTGGCCGGGTGCGCCACCCTACCCCTACTCCTGCACCCTTTACCTATTCCCCCTCCCCAACCGGAAACGGCAGCCGGAAATGCGTCGGAAGGAGGAGGGGGAAGCGGGAGCACGCCGCGCGGCGAAGACGAAAGAGGAGAACACAAGGCTACCAGAGCACAGCGGCCGGACGGAGGAAAAAAAAAAAAACTGCGGCGCAGCAAAAGTACATAACAAAACAATATCAAAAGGGAAAAAAATAATTCAAAACGAGGACTTGAATTTAATAAAAACACTAAATGTAATGCGTTCACATGTACTTCAAATTATTTCTGCGCGCACGGCGTCGGCGAACAAATTAGAGGAAAGAAAAGAGGAGGGACGGGACGCGACGGGGGCTCGGGGCGGGAGCCGTGCAGGGATGGAGCGGGGTGGGGCGGGGTGGGGCGGGGCGGGGCGGGGCGGGGCGGGGCGGGGCGGGGCGGGGTGGGTGCGCTGACGTGCCCCCGGCCCGTGCCAATCACATTACTAAAGTTTCATTTCCACCCATCCGTCGCGTGTGTCGCGCCTATCAGGGGCGCCCGGCGCGCCGCAAGTCATTTATTAATAAGATCCTCCCTCGACATTTTCTCCACTATTTCTGTTACATGGCACACGCGCACGGCACGACATCGGTGAAAAAAATTGCCAAAATAAGGCGTATAACAACAAATATTAATAGAGCCAGACTTAAAGATATTTGCTTTTGCATCCCCATCCCAACACCTCCCACCTCTCACGCACGCAGCCGGTGCCCTCGGTGTAAACTTGCAAACAAGCAGCGTAGCTAAATACGGCTATTTTTCTTAGCTATGGAGCTAAAACTTAGATGTTACTAAAATAACTTTTCGTTACACAGCAGAACGTTTAGCCATCAGCTATACACAGCTAATCTTATTTCTCGGTGTAGAAAAAAAAATTGGGTTTTAGGGGCGACACCTTCTTTGCGGAAGCAATGCCCTTGATTTTTACTGCAAATATTGTTGTGAGCGAAGCTCACTCTCCTGAGCAAGGGACCCGGGGAGGTTTTGGTCGTGTGTCTGTCTGTGAGAAGAAAGCGTAACAACAGTCTTCTCCTCTTAGACTACAGCAAGTACAGCGATAACCCAATATGTTTTCCAAACATCAAGTCACGGGCTTTCAAAATAATGAAAGGACATTGCATTTGACGGAGTTTGAAATAATTATTTTAGTGAATGGATTAAAAGTTCAGCAGTTGGCAACGCCACACTAGCGCCATCTAGCGGCAACCGCTCCGCACCGCTCCACCGCTGACCGCTGTGTACCTCCCGTCTTACCGTCATCACTTCGGTTGTTTACAGTATGAAAGTTAAAAATTTAAGCGTCTGATAGACGAATAGTGCTATTTGAAGTTGTTTTATGAGTTGCGAACGTCACCACACGATGTTTCAAGTGTCGTCATTGTGTGGAAGTGTGCGAACGCGTAATTTGTGGAGGGGCCGACCGGGTCTCTGGGCTCGGCTCTGCTGGGCTTTTAATAACATTCAAGTTAAATATTTTGCCGTCAGATAAACAAAGTGTGTGGTCTGCAAGTGTTTTTAGAGTGACAGAAGTCCCCACACAAATTTTCAAGTGCCTGCATTTTTTAGAAGTAAGAAACGAATGTTCTGTTGTGAATGTTTACATCGAGGGGGAGGGGAAGGGGAGTGGTGGGTGGCTATGTCCCGAAGTAATAGTTCAAGATGACATAAACTTGTTGTGCATTTGTGAAATGAACATGGATTACGGAAATGACAGCCAGTGTCGGTTCAACTTACTTTTGGACTTATTGTTTTAGTGAGTAACCTAACCTTATTAGTCAAAAATAATATTGTCTGCAAAGCAGCATCCCATGTCTGTTTTGTACAGTACGCAGGTAAGGATAGTTTCAGTATTGAAAAAGGATACTGCCTAAGTGAAAGGTGCCATCTCAGACATGGTTTCCTCAATTTAATTTAGTTTCCCTTTTTATATTATAGACCATTTCTCGGTCCCCCAGTGTTGTAATATTTTTTGACCTATCGTATGCCACTCTCCAACGGTGGTTAGTAATAATATATACAAAGTAATATTTGGAGGCATATTTTTCTAATGAAAGGGCATTTAGGTATAGTTCGTGGATTAAAATATTTTAACTTTTAGACTCAAAATGCTGAAAACAGTAGATATGACACTATCTGGGCAAATGTGTTGTTATTACATCTTAGTGGTATGATTTCATGCGAGCTGTCCTGTGTGTTAAACTAAAAATATTTTTGAGTCGTTTTGGGTTAGAATTTATACAAGAGAAAGTGGGCGTCATAAATATAATATCTAGTGGTTTTTTTTACAAATCTGGTAGTATGGCTCTACTTTTGGGGTGATTTAGACAAAAATTATTATTTTTTAGTGGAAATAGAAATATTTGCAGTACATCAGCCCAAGTATTATACTGAAGTGTTCTTTTAAGTAGACTCATATGATCAATGAAATGACAGATGCGTTTCACTGGTTATGGAGTGTATCTGTAACATTCCGAACATTCATTTCAGAACATACTTGCCTTTTTTTTATTGAATCCACAATTCTATTGGCCCGTAAGAAATATTCATGGTTATAACATTCTAGCATAAAATTATTCATGAGACACTGTTTTGTGTGAGTCAACTTGGGGACAGTCATAATTCAGAAGTAGCAGAATCGTTTGTGTGTGTGTGTGTGTGGGGGGCAGCCAAACTATGCACTTCTTGATGAAAACGATTTGATGTCTATGACGTTTACCCAAGGGTGCTTCATCGGTTGGGATAGGGCGATGCATCAAATCTGTTCCTTCATCCTGTTCAAGGCCAAGAAGTGCTAATTCATGTGCAAAGGGCGTCTAAGAGATATTGTGTAGATTCCGTAGGGCATTCAATGGGCCTGGCTGCTCAATAAGATAGTGACAGCGCCTTGCTCATGCTCCTTAATGGGCGGAGAGCGCGCACTCTCCTGGCCTCCTAGAAGGTGCCCGAAGTGCCCCATTCTCTACAACAACTTGACTTACTACCGTCCAGTGTACTCCAGAAGAATGCCAATCGTTTTGTTTCCCATATCCAATAGTTTGAACGCCCGTCCCGTCCGCGCGCACCTCGCGCGCCCGTGTCCTGGCCTCCTACAAGCTTCCTCAAGTGCCCCATCCTCTACAACAACTTGCTTTCCCGACCACTTATCGTCCCCGCTCGGGTGCCAATCGATTGAAATCTTCAATTCACTCATTCTGCCACATCCCGCGCACACGCTAGCCTCCTAGAAGGTACCCGAAGTGCCCCATCCTCTACAAAAACTTGACTTACTACCGTCTATAGTCTACTCCAGAAGGATGCCAATCTTTTTTTTTTCCCCCATATCCAATAGTTTGAACGCCCGTCCCGTCCGCGCGCACCTCGCGCGCCCGTGTCCTGGCCTCCTACAAGCTTCCTCAAGTGCCCCATCCTCTACAACAACCTGCTCTCCCGACCACTTATCGACCCCGCTCGGGTGCCAATCGATTGAAATCTTCAATCCACTCATTCTGCCACATCCCGCCCACACGCTAGCCTCCTAGAAGGTACTCGAAGTGCCCCATCCTCTACAACAACGTGACTTTCTGTCGTCCGGTGTACTCCATAGGGGTGCCAATCGTTTTGTCTGCCATTTCCAGTAAGTTCAATACCCGGCCCTTCGGTGCGCGCCCGTGTCTTGGCCCCCTACAAGCTACCCCAAGTCTCATATACTCTACAACCACTGCTTGCTTACCACTCCATCCGAGTGCCGACCGACTGGTGTGTCCAGTTAACCCAACTAGCCACTTTCCGTCCACACGCTTGCCTCCTAAAAGGCACCACAAGTGCCCCATCCTCTACAATGATATGACTTACTGTATATCTTTTTAAAATTTTAATGTCGCTTCGCTCACCACTTCGTGCCTGCCGCACGTACTCCTAGTTAAACAAATAAAAATTTAGTCGCCCTGACTAGATTATTTGATCAAATCCGGTCAAAATTATTTTATCACGCATAAATTTTGTCGGATTTGAATTTGGCTTCGGGAACTGGATGCGGTTGCCTGGGTGCACACGGACAGGGGGCCCCAGGGTGGACTGGGCAGCTCCATCCCCATGAACCACCGGGGCGCGGGATTTGATGTAGCACGCTAACCATTTCCCCCTCCCCACGCCTCTTCCCCCTTCTCCTCCCATTCCCTCTGGTCTCACTCCCCCAATCATGAAACACGGGGGCGTGCGGACGCACAAACAGGGCCAACTGCATTCTCTCTTAAACAAGGAGTGTGGCTTCACATTGGTTTAGAACGTGAGTTTTGTCACGTACGTTGAAATATTGTCTCACGTTGTCGTTTGGTGAACGTCAATCGAGGAGGCTCAGTAGCGCTAGACCTTGGCAAGTTCACATTCAAAAGAATACGAGAATATTCCTGCAACGAATATGATGCGATTCACATTGAAACGATTGCGACGTTACATTGATTGAATAATAGTCATCAGAGGATGCGGGGCACCGGCCGGAATACGATGAATGCTGCACGCCCAAACGCCAACCGTGCCGGCCAGCTAATGAGGTTAGCCGCATGCGATGGACTGATTCTCTCCTTCTCCTCTCTCTCTCTCTCTCTCTCTCTCTCTCTCTCTCTCTCTCTCTCTCTCTCTCTCTCTCTCTCTCTCTCTCTCTCTGCACGAACACACACACACACACACACATTCACTCACTCACTCACTCACTCACTCACTCACTCACTCACTCACTCACTCTTAGGGAGAACAACTCCGCAAACCCTATTTCCGGGTTTCAAAGATTATATTACTATTGTATTTTAAATCATTCTGAAGATTTCAACAAGATTTCCAGTCATTTCAAAAAGATTTCATTGATTAATTTTCGATGGTTTATGTACGAGTATTACTGATCCAAAGGATTCATCACTAACTTGAATTCGACTGATCTCCAGTGAACTTCAGTAATTTAAATTGAAATCCCCTTTTTCCAAAAGTTGCATTTGGTTAGTTTCCTAAGAATACCGAGGAATTTCGGTTATATTGAGAGGAATTTTCGAGTGATTTGAGGATGAAGGCGAAATTTTAGTTTTGTTTGACTTTTTACAAATTTCCAGAAATTTTGAAAGATTTTTCTTTGAGTTTTACAGATTTCACAGCTTACTCTGCAAATCCAAGTGACGAACTGTTCGACAGTTATAAGTGTCGAACTAAAAAGTTCTGCAGTTGCAAGTGCACCTTTCTGACTAAGATGGAAAATATTTTTTCCGAGGACACCATCATCTTCGTCTTGAAATTCTCTTTCAAACGAGTATATGGTTGATAGGGCTGCGGCTTATATTGAAACGGCTACTAGTCCTTAAATGAAATTTTGGGAATTCGTATTCTTTTGCGTACCCGTTTCAATTTAAGCCGCAACCCTATCAACCATATACTCGTTTGAAAGAGAATTTCAAGACGAAGATGATGGTGTCATCGGAAAAAATATTTTCCATCTTAGTCAGAAAGGTGCACTTGCAACTGCAGAACTTTTTAGTTCGACACTTATAACTGTCGAACAGTTCGTCACTTGGATTTGCAGAGTATTCTTAATTTTGTTTCCAATGTATCCGAGGTGATTTTCCCGACCTTTCTGACGAGTCGTACCCCTGCGGGACACTAGAGGCCACATCTATAGAGACCACAGCAGGACAGCGTACGTTCACAGATCGGCCCGCAGGTGCACGGCTGCGCAGATGTACGGTACGCTATGCTACGTTAGCGCGGCAGCGCTGCACGTGACAGCTGCAAATTAGTTTGCATCAACGGTGGTGATAGACTACTCCTGATCCCAGCGCTTCTCTTCAGCACTCACTCGTAATCGACCGACAGCACGCAGGCGGAAAGAGTATTTTATGAGTTCTCTGAAATTCTGCACCATGGTGATTGTACTTTACCCTACCACGCCAATCAAAGTTGTTTCGCCCTGTTTGGGCTCTTTTTCGGAATCGCACGTTACCTGAAACAAAGCAAAAAGAGGTTCAAGAGGTTAGCGAGAAACATTTTCACGAGGTGGCAGGTGGGATGCTCGTCGAAGCAGAGTTGGGTACCCATGCACAATGCAGACCCGGGAAAAAAAGAACTTCTTCCTGGTTTATAAG